>CAOKZL010002103.1:0-242813 GCA_948472985.1 Iguana delicatissima
TAAGCTCCGCCCCTGCATGCGTGGCCCCGTTTTGCCCCCCCGTGAGGAAAGGGCCCTGGTTTCACACACACACACACACACACACACAAATATATATGCATACATACAGACATACATACCAACCACCTTTGTTTTTTTATCTATATCTACCGTATTTGCCAGTATATTAGATGCACCAGCATTCAAGATGTATCCCATTTTCAGATTGCATTCTTTAGGGGAAAAAATTAGTACCCTGTCCCGACATGTTTCTGCATCTGTGGGGCGGCCTCTAATTTCATTTTCAAAGCAGCAATGAGTTAGTTCAGAAATTTTCCTACTTACTCTGTGCTAAATTCACACTGTATGGAATCTTAAAAAGCATCTTCTCAACAGAAAATGGTGACTGAGAGCAGAAGACAGGGGAATGGGGAGCAGATGCAGTGGTTTGCGAGTTAGTGCAGAGAGGTTTGTGTGGGGTTGCGAGTGAGTATGGAGAGGTCTGTGTGGGGCTGCAGAGATGTGTGTGGGGTCCTGAGTGAGTGCAGAGAGGTTTGAGAGGAGTTGCGAGTGAGTGCAGAGAGGCGTGCAAGGATGGCAAGCTCCTTTCTCCCCGTTCCTGTCATTTCTGCCTGAATGGTAAGTAAATGGGCAAATCCTCTGTAGGATTAATCTCATAAAATGCCATGACACCAGAGCAGAGGCAAAAAGGAATAAAAAGTTGCCTCTCTTTTTCTGTTTGCCCCAGCAAGCAGGAGTTACTGTATGTGCTGGTGTATAAGACACACCCCATTTTCAGAAGGTATTTTTTTGGGGGGGAAGTGTGGCTTATATGTCAGTATACACGGTATATCTATATCTATGTACATTATGCCACCCCAGAGTAGCATCTCAACCTAAATAGATATCAGCTAAAATGGATATAAGAAACAAAAAAGAAAGAAAATGAAGAGAATGGGGGGAGCAGTTTTGCCCATTTCCAGCTTTCCTGTTTGGTTATCAAGGCAAGCTGATACTCTCCTGCTCCTTTCTCACATTTCACTGTTTTGCAGTTCCCCGTGCTGTTTCTTTCAAAATATTACTTTAGCTAGATGTCTATTTCCCTCAGCGGGCAGACCACACAGCAGCAGAGATAATCTGTGAGAGATTTAAGGAAACTGTTTACAGAATATTTCTCATGGCTTTGATGCTTAGTATTCTGGGGTCTCAATAATGAAAACAAAACAAATCTGAACATGTTGATAAGAAGGGTTCACATAGGTGGGTTCTGGAAAAAAAAACACACATACACAGTCAAAAAGAACCTCTGTTTCAGACCTTCATAGAGAATGCCCTTTATATTCTTGTTGCACATTATGATTGTCATGCCCTGCTTCCAGAACATGGACTCAGACTCAGAGGTTGAAACAAGGGGCATGTGAGGAGTGGCTGTTCAGGAAGAGGTCCCGGTGCCACAAACAGAGTAAGGGGCAGCTCCAGCTCCAGCAGACAGTCCTGCCGCTGCAGCCACAGAAGATAATTTACCAGTACCTAACTTTGCTGTGTGCAGATGACAAAGAGAGAGCCTCTGCTGAACCCAGGCAATACACAACCAGCAACAATTAATCAGGCAACAGTTGTGTTAGGTGGCTGACCTATATAGCTGCCACCCTTCCCCACCAGGTGTTGTCAGAGCTTATCTGACCTTTCTGTTTGCTGGATGCCTTGGTGAGTGCTGTGCCTGACTCTAGATTACCCTGACTGACTTTGGACTCTTTTGCCTTTGAATTCTGCTGCACTTTATTTTTGACCTTGTGCTAACAGAATAAAAGTAAGTAATGAGCTAGGAGCTATTCAGTTTGTTTTGTCTGAATTATCAGCTGTGCTTCTGGGACTGAAATAGGACAATGACTTTGGATCTGGTATCAGTTAAGTGCCTAAATGTGTCACAGGCTGTATGAACCTGCCTGAGTGTTAAGATCCTCAGGAAAGACTTCTTCTCAGTGCCACCATTGCAAGAGAACCATCCGACAAGGACACATAAGAAGACTTTTAGTGGCTGCTGCCAGGCTGTGTAATCCACACACATACACACAAGAGAGAGACATAAGAAGCTACACTGGTCTTCTCTCTGCCCCCATTTTTCTCAAGACTCTCCCCAGACCACATCTCTCCAAACCGAACAAGCCCAAATACTTCCACTTTCCTCTGTAATCCTTCTCAAAATGGTGACCTGAACAGACACGATGTCCCTTCCTGTTTCCATTTTAAGGGGTACTACATTGGAAAATAGAGGCACTGGAGGGCTAGTATGAATTCTGGGTTGCTTTTGGAGGTAGGAATATTTTGTGCATGTTTCCATGCTTTGGGACAAAAATTGTCTTAAAATTACATTGATTTTTTTAAAAAAAAATGGGGGGTAGGAAGTGGCCTTTGGAAGCATAATGGGGGGATCTATGGCCACAGTAGTGTGGTTCAAGGCTGGCTGCAAATTTCCCACCTTGACGTACATTTGGGGAGGGTTCAGAAACATGGTGTACTTTAAGGTACATGCAGATATTTACCCAGCCCTGTACCAAAGCAGGCTGGCAGGCAGGGAAAGAACAGCAGCATAGGTAGTAAAAGAAAAGTTACAGGAGGTCCTTTCAAAATACACATCTCTCTTTGCTTGCTGGGCTGCTTGCCCATCTACTTGGAGGAGAAGACCTGGAGAAAAAAACTGCATAGAATCATAGAATTGGAAGAGACCACAGGGGCCATCCAGTTCAACTCCCTGCTATGCAGGAATACATATCAAAGCACTCCCAAAAGATGGCCATCCAGCCTCTGCTTAAAAACCTCCAAAGAAGGAGACTCCACCACACTCCAGGACAACATATTCCACTGCCAGACAGCTCTGACCACCAGGAAGTTCAAGTAGAATCTGACCACCAGGAAGTTCAAGTAGAATCCTGCAACTTGAATCCATTGCTTCTTGTCCTAGCCTCTGGAGCAGTGGGAAACAAGCCCACTCCCTCCTGCCATCCATCCCTGTCTATAAATAAATAAACAAATAAATAATCAGGAGGGAGGGATCTATGTTCTTTTTTAAAATTTCCTGAGCGATTGAAGGTGGCATGGGTAGAAGTGAAGAGTCACTGGATTGGTTTCTGCAGAAATCATTTGCACAGTTTAGGCCCTCCTACTAACAATTACGCTCCTCTGCATTTTCACTCTGTGGGTTGGTTTCATTAAAAGGAAGAAGGGGAGTGAGGAGAGGAACTGGAGAAAAATCAAAGCCCTAGAAATGGAGGAAGGAGGTTAGCACCAGATGCACAAATATTTATGGAACAATTAATTTCAGTGAGTGTAATTCATTTCTGGTGAATTTAATTATCATGCAACATTTCCAGCTAATTAAAACGAAAACAAACCTCAACTGCAGCTTTTGGGCACGTAGCCAGCCTGGAAAATGGTCCAAAATCCTACCACAATTGTCCATGATGGATATATATACATTTATAACCAAAATCACACAAACCTCAACCCTGGAAGGAAATTGGATCATGGATACAAGCTACAGTCTAAGTCTTCATAGCAGAGGTGGGAATTATGTGGCCTTCCAGATGTTGTTGCACTGCAACAATATTTGTTGTTGAACTACTGGGAAAAATTGCCTGGTTTCTGGGAGCTGTAGTTCAACAATTCTTCCCTCTTTTTAATAGGGCAGGGTCAACCACACTGACTTCATGACAACTTTTTAGTTAGTGAAAGGAAACAGTTCCCTCTAGCCTTGAAGATCCAGCATCCAGATTTAATAATAGTATTCATAGGCAGTGAATCAAAAGGAGGAGGGACAGAATGTTGACAAAATCTTTTCAAAGGATCAGAGAGCTTCCCACTGACTGTGGTAGATCTCCTCACTTTTAATTGTCAGTTTGTGACACAGAATTATAGAATCATAGGGTTGGAGGGGACCCCAGGGGATATCGAGTCCAACAGCCTGCTATGCAGGAACACACATCAAAGCATTCCCAACAGATGCCCATCCAGAGTCTGCTTAAAAACTTCCAAAGAAGGAGACTCTACCACACTCCAAGGCAGCATATTCCACTGCCAGACAACTCTGACTGTCAGGAAGTTCTTCCTGAGGTTCAAGTGAAATCTTCTTTCCTGCAGCTTGAAATCATTGCTCCTTGTCCTAGCCTCTACAGCAGCAGAAAACAAGCCCCCTCCCTCCTCAACATGACATCCCTTCAAATATTTAAATATGGCTATCATGTTCCCTCTTAACCTTCTCTTCTGCAGACTAAACATTCCCAGGTCCCTAAGCCATTTCTCATAGGGTATGGCTTCCAGATCCTTCACTATTTTGGTTGCCCTCTTCTGGACACGCTCCAACTTGTTGACATCCTTCTTGAATTGAGGTGCCGAGAACTGGACACAGTATTCCAGATGAGGCCTAACCAATGCAGAATAGAGTGGTACCATTACTCCCCTTGATCTAGACATCACAATCCTATTGATGCAACCAAGAATCGTGTTGGCTTTCTTGGCTGCCTCATCACACTGCTGACTCATATTCAGCTTGTGATCTACCAAGACTCCTGGATCCCTTTCATATGTACTGCTATCCAGCCACACGTCCCGCATCCTATATTTGTGCCTTCCATTTTTTCTGCCTAAGTGCAGGACCTTACATTTCTCTCTGTTGAAATTCTTTGTGTTAGCTTTGGCCCAGCTCTCCAATCTGTCAAGGTTATTTTGAATTTTGATTCTGTCCTCTGGTGTATTAGCAACCCCTCCCAATTTGGTATCATCTGCAAATTTGATCAGCATGCCCCCCGCTCCTTCATCCAAGTCGTTGATGAAGATGTTGAATAGCACGGGGCCCAGGACAGAACCCTGTGGCACCTCACTAGTCACTTCTCTCCAGAATGAAAAGCAGCCATTTGTGATCACCCTTTGGGTTTAGCCGTTCAACCATTTCCAAATTCACCTAACAATAGCCCTGTCCAGCCCGTGTTTTACTAGTTTCTTTGCAAGAATGTCATGGGGAACTTTGCCAAAGGCCTTACTCAGGTCAAGATATGCTATGTCTACAGCATTCCCTTCATCTATCAAGCCTGTAACCCTATCATAAGAAAAGATAAGATTTGTCTGGCATAACTTATTTTTGAGAAATCCATGCTGGCTTTTAGTGATTATGGCATTGCTTTCTAAGTAATTACAAACTGACTGTTCTCTAGGATCTTTCCTGGAATTGACGTCAGGCTGACTGGGTGATAATTATTTGGGTCCCCTTTTTTCCCCTTGTTGAAGATGAGGATGACATTTGCCCTCCTCCAGTCTGCTGGGATTTCTCCTGTTCTCCAAGAGTTCTGAAAGATTATTGCAAGTGGTTCAGAAATGACTTCTGCCAGTTCTTTTAATATCCCTGAATGTAATTCATCTGGCCCTGGAGACTTGAATTCATCTAGTTTAGCCAGATTTTCCTGTACTACTTCTTATTCTTTGCTGCATTTCCCTCGTTTCCTCAACCTGGGGCATGCTTCCCACGTCCCAGGTTGGGTAATTCGATCCTTTTGGAAGAAAACTGAGGCAAAGAAGATATTGAGTTGTTCTGCCTTCTCATTTCCCCCCGTTATTAATTGTTCATCTTCTCCACGCAGCGACCCTATCATTTCCTTGTTTTTCCTTTTGCTGTAGATAAGCCTGAGTTCTGTCTGTGGCAAGCCTGAGTTCATTCTGTGCTTTAGCTTTTCTGACCTTCTCCCTACATCTCCTGGCTATTTCCTTGAATTCCTCTTTGGTAGTATCCCCATTCTTTCATTTGCTGTACATGTTTCTTTTAACATTTAGCTCAGCTGAGAGTTCTTTCATCAACCATTCCAGTTTCTTCAGAGACCTGCCATTTTTCCTCCTTATTGGCACAGTTTTCAATTGTGCCTTCAGTATCTCACTTTTAAAAAACTCCCATCCGTCATGACCTCTTTTCTCTTTTAGTATTCTTGACCATGGGATTTCAGCAAGTAACTCCATAAGTTTAGAGAAATCAACTTTCTTAAAGTTTGGGATGCGTGGCTGGCTACACTCGGCTTCTCCTTCCCACTGAATGAGAAACTCCAAAAGAGCATGGTCACTCCCCCTTAAGGATCCCACCACCTCCACCTGATCAACAAGGTCATCACTGTTGGTCAGGATCAGATCTAAAATAGTTGCTCTCCTTATTGCCTCTTCCACCTTCTGGACCATGAAATTGTCTGCAAGGCAAGTGAGGAACCTGTTGGACCTTGCGGTCTTTGCAGAATTTGACTCCCCACAAATATCAGGATAATTGAAATCTTCCATTAACACGGTATCTCTCCTTTTTGAGTGTGTGGTCATCTGCTCCAGGAAGGCCTCATCCAAGTCCTCAGGCTGGCCCGGACGCCTGTAGCAAACCTCCACAATCACATCGCTATTGTTTCTTGCTCCCTTCTCACCCAGATGCTCTTTACTTGGCTTCCCAGATTTAAGTCCTGGATCTCTTCACAGGTGAAAACATCCTTGACATATAAAGCTACTTGTCCTCCTTTCTTGTTTGGTCTATTTCTGCAAAATAAGTTATACCCCCCTATTCCTATGTTCCAGTCATGAGATTCATACCACCAGGTTTCAGTAATGCCTATTAAATCATATTTATTTTGTTGTATTAAGAGTTGGAGTTCATCTTGATTTTTCCCCATGCTCTATGCATTAGAGACACTTGAGATATGTGCCCTTCATGGAAGTCCTGTACTAAAGTTACTTTCCCTCTTCCTGTCTGTCTCTAATTCTACTTGGCCTGCTCTATCTATATCTTTTCGGCTATTTTTTGCAGCACTCACTGAATCCTTTCCCAGAATAATACTGTCCCCCTCCCCAGTTAAACTCAGTTTAAAGACCTCCTGATCCATTTTGTGAGACTGTTAGTAAAAACATTCCGGTCGACAGTTGTAAGGTGCAGGCCATCCCTTGCCAGAAGACCATCTTCGTGGAAATGGAGGCCGTGATCCACAAGTCTGAATCGCTCCTGGTGGCACCATCTTCGAAACTAGTTGTTGATCTCTACTATTCTCCTTTCCCTTCATAGGCCATGTCCTTCCACAGGAAGAAGAGAAGAAATGACAACCTGGGCACGAAGGTCCTTCAGCTTCCTACCCATAAGTTCGTAATCCTTCATGATGTGGTGAAAACTGCGCCTTGCCATGTTGTTGGCTCTGACGTGAACCAATAGGAGGGGGTTACGGTCAGTGGGATTGACCAGTCTGGTTAGCCTCTCCATTATGTCATTGTTTTTGGCCCCAGGGAGACAGCACACCTCACATGACACAGTTCATTTCATCTACATTCGTCCATCCATTCTTTTGATTTTTTAGCCTGTTTTCCTCCTGAATGGAACTCTGCTTTAGCTGCCATGGTTGTAGATTCCAATGGAATCTGCTCATTGAGGCTCTAGAGCTTTCTGATTGAGAATGATCAATTCCCCTCCCTAAATGTCAAATGCAGAGCCAGCATCATGTACTGGTTTGAATGTTCGACTACAGACTCTGGAGACCAGGGTTTGATTCTCTGCTCAGCCATGGAAACTCACTGGGTGACCTTGGGTGCATAACACACTCTCAGCCCCAGAAAACCTTGTGATAGGTTCACTTTAGGGTCATCATAAGTTGGAAATAATTTGAAGGCACACAACAACAACAAATGTCAAATACAGAGATTCCACAGGATAGAATCATGAAAATTAAAAGGGAATCGTGCCATCAATAGCATTATGATAGTGCTATTTGATTAATAATGCCAATTCTTTCCCTCCATAAAGTCCTAGAATCTTAGAATCATAGAAATGTAGAGTTGGAAGAGACCACAGGGCCCATCCAGTCCAACCCCCTGCCATGCAGGAACACCCTCAAAGCACTCCCGACAGAAGGTCAGTTTGGTGGTGTAAGTACACAAGGGAACTGGATGGGGGAGAATGTCTCTGCTGTACCCTTCAGAGATTTTCAATACCATCAACCGTGTCTCCTTCTGTGCTCCCTCTTTGGGATGGAGTCCCTGAAATCTCATGTTTGCAACTTGGGCATGCTCCTGGATTCAGAACTGAGCCTGGGTTGCCACGTTTCAGCAGTGGCCAGGAGTACATTTGCACAGCTAAAACTGGTACGATAGCTGCACCCATGCCCTGAAATGTCAGATCTAACAATGGGAACACATACCTTGTATCATCCTATTTGGTTTATTGTAACATATTCCAGATGAGGCTGCCTTTGGTAACTGTTCAGAAACTCCAGCAGGCCCAAAATGCTGCATCGAGATTGGTGACTGGAACACGTTATTGAGATCATATAACTGCCTTGCTGAAACAACTCCACTGGCTGCCAACCTATTTCTGTGAGGAATTCAGTGTGTTGGCTATGACCTTTAAAGCCTGACATGGTGTGGGTCCAGACTATTTGAAAAACTGTATCTCCTTAAATGTGCTTGCCTGTGCAAAGGGAGGCTTTATCTCAATCCCACCATCATATCAGGCATGAGGAACAGCCTTCTTGGTGGCTGCTCCCAAATTATGGAACTCCCTTCCCCAGGAGACTGGATTGGCTTCCTCCATGCTTTCTTTCTGCCAGCAGATACTAGACCTTTTTATTTAAGGAAGTTTTGGGGTTCTAATGTATGAAGCAGACAGAGTTTTTTATAAGGGGGTGCAATGTTTTTCTTTTATTATATTTTAAAGCATCTTTTAGTGCTGTTTTTAACTTGTGTTTTTTAAATGGAATTCTAATTTGTTGTTTAACTTTTATATTAATAGGGTTTTTTTTAAAAAATTGCATTGTGCTTTTAAAATGTTGTATTGCTGCCTTGGATCCCATGAGGTATGCCTGTAATTTGTTTTTATATGCCTTCCAAGTCAACTCCAACTTATGATAGATTTTCCCTGGCTAGATTTCTTCAGAACAGATTTGCCAATGTTTTCCTCTAAAGGCTGAGAAAGCATGACTTGTCCAAGGTCACCTTGTGGGTTTCCATGGCTGAATGGAGATTTGAACCCTAGCCAAGCACTCCAATCACTAAACCACACCTCCTTTTATGACCTCAAATCATTTCCATCTTTTTTGTCTTACAGCAAACTTACCATGAGGTCTTCTTGCCAAGATGTATTCACCAGAGGCTTGCCATCAGTTTCATCTTAGGCTGAGAGAGAATGACTTGCCCAGGTAGTATCATTTTAAGATACAATAGAGACCAACAGGTGACAGTACCATAAAAGTTATATATTTATAACTACCACTTGGCAAGTTACTTCTAAAATGTAATTACTTCCCAATATTCATGCTTGTAAAAATAACTAATTTTCTCAATTTGTAACTGTTATTTAGTGCACTGCTTATTATCTTTTACTTACTTTCCATGGTTTTTATTAAGATTCATGGGACTGACACAAGAACAGTATAAATGCTCTAAAAAGAAACTTTGCCATAATACTTCTAAAATGTTTTTAAAAGTAAATTTGCAAACGTAGCTAGAAAACATTAGTTGTTACACCAGTAAATCTATGATTTTCACCTATTACATTACTCTTGAAATGTCATTCAAATGACATTTGAAATGTCAGTGTGAAATTTCACACTCAGTACCCCCAAATTTAACTTACCGCACGTAACGATGCTACTTGTGACACTTGTGTTAAACAGATCTTTTAAATCAAGATTGTTACATATGAAGCTGTCCTTGTTGTGTCCAAAGAAGGCTAAAGGGAATAAGCAGCATTTCTCAGGGTACAACAGTGGCTCTAAGTAGCAGGAAAGCTCCAGATATTGGACTTCAAATCTCAGATGCCTATGCCAATACTGTGAGATGTCTTCACTCACACTTCAGCAACAGCAGTTTCTAAGTTCTTGAACAAGAAATACACCAGCAGTCGGAAGGGATTCTGTAAGCAGAAGTCTAAAGGCTCCCGATAGTACCAAAGAGTTTTCTTGTCCCTATAATACGTAGTAATATAGTGAGGGCCCTTTCCGCAGGATGCTGTTTTCCTGGCATGGGGACAGGAGAGGAAAAGGACTGCAACAATGCTTCTGCCTGATGTTGCCATGGTCCCATCCTTCTCCTATTGCCAGGCAGTGTAATCATGGATTAAATCATTGATGGATTTTCCCCATCAATGACATGTGATCATGCAACCATCCCACACTTACTTGGCCTGTGGAAGCCCCAGAAGCACAATGGAGGTACTTCTTGCCCAAGCGCAACTTGGGAAAGTGCCTGGCTGTGCTGCCGAAGGAAAAGGCATGTCCATCACACTTCCTTCAGCAGAGAGCCAGCCAGTGTGGAAGGGAGTGCTCCCATCATACTCTCTTCCCAGCAGAGCTGCTGCCAGTATTGCCATCAGAGAACAACAGGAAAAGGTAGAGTATGGAAAGGGCCAGTGGCATCTGGCAGTTTCCATGTCAGTGAGGTAGTGAATCTTTTCTAAGTTTGAACATGAACTTTAAGGAACTATCCATGGTTTGGCATAGGTTCAACATCTTGAACAGCTCCTTTAAAGTTTAGACTAAATTCCAGAGTAGATTCAGTGCCCGACTAATATGGAAGCCAACAATTACCACTCAATACTATGACCTATGTCTTTAAAGAAACAAGATTGTGCATAATTCCAACACAACATTTTATTTAAAAAGTCTCTTATTCCAAAATACACATCTTAACATGTATTTTGGCACTGATTTTGGCCCAAGAAGCACATTGACACATTTGGAAAGTGAGAAGATCAGTGACAGACTTTGTTGTTGTTGTTGAGTGCCTTCAAGTCATTTCTTGAATTACAGCAACCCTAAAGCAAACTAATTGTGGGGCTTTCTGAGGCTGAGAGTGTGTGACATGCCCAAGGTCACCCAGTAGGTTTCCATGTTTGAACCCTGGTCTCCAGAATCATAATCCAACATTCAAATCACTACACAATGCTAGCTCCTCTAGATGCAGTTACAAACTTATATTCATATCCAAAGAGTGAGGAAGGTCAGGTTGCATCAGAACTTACAAAGTTAATGTTCCTCAAGCTTTATAGTCAGTACAATGATCTTCTGACATCAGAATTTCTCCCTATCCCTGTGTCTTTCTGAAACAAAGTCACAGTCCTTCAAATAAGCCAGAAGAATGTTAGAAAGGGAAAATTTGATTGACAGGAGATGATTCTAACCCTTAACCTTGATTGCTTGGTGGGGCAGATAGCAGGTCTGATCACAGGCTCAGAGAAGACAATGAACCAAAGGGACAGTGTGATTGTCTAATCATATGCATATCACCTTCGATTGTCAGCCAGGAAAGTGCGCAGTGACAGAAATAGGGGTGATGGGAGGATATGCTTGAAAAGAAAAAAAGAGAACCTGATAGAAATCACGATGTATGAATTGGCCATCAAATGAATACAGCCGCCTGTCCCAGCAGTAACAGATCTGTCCATTTATGCTAGCAAAATGCCTTCATTATGACAGGTTGGGAGGATGTGGAAGGAGGGCTTGTTTATTGCATGAACCTTTGCTGGATTTTGTCAGGGAGGGCTGTGTCATCTGGCCTCAGGAATGTAAAGCAGGTTTTGATGAGGGATGCAAGAACTGTCAAATCCATTTCTGCTGACTAGAGAACGTGAATACTTAACTCTTTTTTTCCCCCTTGCTGTTGACCAGGAAGGATATGCCAATACATTGAAGTGTGATATGGAAAAAAAAAAGTCAATGGCCATGACATTTTGTTCATTTCAGGACCTTTTTTAAACATTTTGATTTTAAAAATATTGCTCAAAAATGATGCACTCTGAATAAAATATTTTTTTTCATATTTTTCAGAGGAGGGGAATCGCTTCTGAAATGTAAACAATTATGCAAATTAATGATCAAAATCCCTTGCAATTCCAGCACCAGGGAGAAAATATTTGCAATTCTTTAATTTGTATATGCAGGGGGGAAAATGATGTCTACATCCCTGTTAGGAAGGTACAGTAGAGGTATTTCTTTTTCCATGTGCAAGTCTATTCCATGAGAATTACAAGTGTTCTTTTTTTAAGGAAAAAAGAGGGGGGCGGAAAATCCATAGATAGACAGACAGATAAGACAGACACTTTCAAATGCACAGGTTCCCCATTGACTAAAATGTCCCTTCTTTTTGCTAAAAATGTTTTCTCTTTAATTTTTAATCCCATCACCTTCTAGGAAAAAGAGATTGGAGGGGCTTCAGGTCAGCTATAGCTTTCTTCTAATGCTGGAAAGAAGTGAGGAAGGTGATGTCTTGGGGCTCTGTCTAGGATTATCTAGGATTGTTCAACAACTTTATGGATGAAGCAACACAATGGATGCTTATCAAATTTGTAGATGACACCAAATTAGACAGGAGGGGGCAATAGTCCAGAGAGCAGTATCAAACTTCATAATGATCTTAGCAGATTGGAGAGCAGGTTGAATTTCAACAGGATAAATGTAAGCAAGAAAAGTTAAATGCACCAATACAGGTGACACCTGGACTGAAAGCAGTTGTTCAAGTAAAATTGGGACTGAGCATATCCTGTTTGCCAGCAATATGTGAAGGCAACTCACAGAGGGACTCCCAGTACAATCCCCAGCACAAAAGAGAAGGAGGGAGAAAGAGAGGGAATTGCTAAAAGCATGACCACAAACAATCCCACGGAAGAAGATTCTGTGCAGCAGTGGCTAAAATTTCTCAGACAATGACCTCTGCAGTGGACTAGTACCAATCTTGTCTTGTTATATTGGAGCTAAGTAACCTGAAGGGATGTTTTAAATACTGTTTTTATCCTGTGTTTTTACCCTCTTACCCTCTTTTTATTTGGTATCCCCTTTTTGCCTGTGCTGGTCTATGACCGTAATAAAGATTCTGTTCTATTCAATTACAAACAATTCCACGGAAGAAGTAAAACGAGAAACATCTGAAAAAAACAACAACAATATGGCTGCAAAGAAGTAAAGTCGAGGAAGAAGTAAAAGTCGAGGAAGAAGTAAAAATTTTTTAAAAAAAGTTCAGTGTGCTCTCTCTATATTCAGGGGTTCTATTCCAGGAAACCTCACATGAAACAAAAGATGTAAGTGTTGCATCTCGTTGTATTCAACCGATGCAACATTAGCACACCTGTGGCATCACAGGCATACACCCGCTACACCCATTGAGTATAATGGGATACCAAGTTTCATGTGACCTGAAATTCATGCATGTGGAGAGAGGGCCCACTGTATAAAGAATAAAAGAAAAGAGGAATCACCAAGGAAGAGTACAAATGTGTAGCCCAAGCTTGTAGGAATACTGTAAGGAAATCTAAAGCTTAAAATGAGCAGAGACTAGGTAGGCAAGAAATAATGACAAACAGGGTTTCTTCACACATGTTTGAAGCAAGGAAATGATGAAGGAACTGGTGGGACCACTGCTCAGCAAGGAAGATAAAATGCTGTCAGATCATGAAGAAACTGCAGGAAAGGAGATTCCATGGCCCAATCTTCAAGCTGCAGGAAAGGAGATTCCACTTGAACCTCAGCAAGAACTTCCTGATGGTCAGAGCTATCCAGCAGTGGAATATGCTGCCTCGGAGTGTGGTGATGTCCTTTTCTTTGGAGGTTCTTAAGCAGAGGCTGGATGGCCATCTGTTGGGAATGCTTTGATGGGTGTCCCTGCATAGCAGGAGGTTTGACTCAATGGCCCCTGGGGTCTCTTCCAACTCTATGATTCTATGATTCTAAGAGGATCTGGGCATCCGGGCATCAGCAGACACTTTGGAAAAGAATCTGGGTTGCAAATCAACACTGATAAGGAGTTTTTCAAGAATCACCTAGTTAACTTAAATGAGTTGAGAAAATGAAGGCCAGATGAACTGCATCCCAGAGTAATGAAAGAACTTGCTATTGTACTCTCTGATCCACTTGCCATAAATTTTTAGAATACATGAAGAATAGGTGAGGTGTCAGAGTACTGGTTCCAGAGAAGGGCAAACATTGTTCCTCTCTCCAAAAGAAGGTAAAAAGAAGAAATTATAGACCAGTCACCCTGACTTCAATACCAGAAAAAGCCAGAGCCTAAATTTGAAACCAATGTCTCTGTTATCAAAAGATATCAAAAGTTAACAGCAATCCTCACCACTGTTATCAAAAAGGGTCAAAGTGGATTCAAAACATACCAGAGGTATTCAAAATAAATTGACTCAAGAGGAGAAAACAACTATTCAGAGCTGTTCCACCATGCTCAGAATGTCTGCTTTCACCATTGGACTCAGGGTTATAGTGCTATTACTCCATGTTCAACTTCCTATGGAATCCTGGGGTTTGCAGTTTAAGGAGGGCCTTTAGAATTCTCAGCTAGAGAACTTTTTGACCTCAGTAAACTACAAACCCTAGAATTCCACAGGCTGTTGAAAGTGGAATAATAACACTATAACTGTGTAGTGGAGAAATGGCCTCAGAATAATCTCTACTGAACTCTTAGGCCATTTCCACGCGGGGCGAGGGAATCGCCCCGTGCCAGAACTTACTGGACTTCTTGGTTCCACACTTGGGTCCAGGCTGGTCCGGAGCAGTGCGTGGCCGCCGCTCTGGGGACGAAAATGGCGGCTTCCAGTTGGTCAAGGCTCTCCACCAACCGCTGAAGCTCGCCAGCCTAAAGCCCGCCCCTGGCAGATCGCAGGCTCACACTGGTACGAGCCTGCACATCTGCACTGGAGCACCGTCACGGAGTGGTGTGCTCCATGCTTTTGAAAGACCTGTTTCAAGCGGTCTTTCAAAAGCACGCTGGATGACCACTTCGAGTCACTCTGGAGTGCGCTGAGGTGTGGAATTACACTAAGTAGGTCCAACCCAGTCTACTCCCAGGTGCAGATGTCCTCCCTGGAGGATGCTCTGCACCGTTTCTTTAAGCCTGTGCGGAAATGGCCTTAGATTTGGCAATGAACCTACCTAACCAGATTGTAGTGCTGGACGAGCAGATGAAGCCCTACAAGTTCACCATTGGCTTTTCCCCCTGAAAAAGTAGAGCATAATGACACCTCTTTAACATCCATGGCCCAATCTTATTGAATCTTGGCATTTGTTCTTTGGTAAGCTTCTTAGACTTTTTTTTTTCTTTTTCCTTTTTTGCCTAACAGCTCAATTACCCTATCCTAAATTAGAGCATATAATTCTAAAGATCTCACCAAACTACAAATCCCAGGATTCCAGAGAATGAAGCCATGACAGCTAAAGCAGAATCAAAATGCTATGGTTTTGTAGTGCAGATACACCCATAGTGAGGGGGCTTCAGGCTTTATTCACTGATCCAGATTTATTGATCTTTTTTATGTCTTTTATGTCTTATGCCAGGCTTCTGTACTTACCTTATCTCAGATTGCCCTTGGTTATCTTGCCAAGGCCTAAGGAGAAGTAAAGTGCTGCAGCCCACCTTCTGAAGACTGCAGGTAATTATCAACAGGTTGTGACACCACACCATTAGTGGCTCATTGCTAACAGGACTTAAACCAGAGCCTGAATCTAGCTCAGTGGTGTTCTATAACCAGTAAAACAGTAAAGGAATAGTCCTTTAAATATGCCATCTGTATGCCAGACCTGGTCTACAAGGGTGTGGAGAGAAGCATACCTCATGATCCAACTCCTGCTTGAGGACTATTTTCCTGGAGCTTTCAGCCTGAAATCTTTGGCTGAGTATCAGGAAAATACTAAATGCATTTTTTTTTCAAAAAGTTAAAAAAAAATGAAGACAAATGTAGGTCCTAGGAGCCCCCCAAATACCTCATTATTCCCACTTCTGTTATTATGCATACCGTCTGTGAAAGGTGTGGATATATGTGTCAATCTTGGAATCATAGAGTTGGAAGACACCACAGGAGCCATTGGGTCCAACCCCCTGCTCTGCAGGAACCCACATCAAAGCACTCTCAACAGATTACCATCCAACCTCTATTTAACAACCTCCAAAGAAGGAGACTCCACCATACTTCGAGGCAGCATATTCCACTGCTGAACAGTTCTGACCATCAGGAAGTTCTTCCTGAGGTTTAGGTGGAATCTCTTTTTCTATGTGCATTTCAAAAAGAGAAATGCTGAGCTGACAAGAAGTCTGTCTAGGTTACCATTGTTTCTCCAGCCTCATATGTTTTCTTATTTTCATTTAAAACTTGCCTTTCTTCCAATAAACTCAAGGTAGTATACATGGCTCTCCTCCCTTGTGTTATATCCTCACAAAAATCCTCTAAGGTGTGTCAAACTGAGGAGGGAAAAGTCCAAGGATACCCAGTGAATTTCATGACTCACTGGAGATTAGAACCTTCCAAGTCCCTCTTCAACACTGTATCAACTATGCCATACTAGCTTGGACACTCACACGACTCCAGAAACACAAGGATGATTGAGAAATAGTACTAAAGATGCAGAAATAATAGGACTCGACAGATGTTTAAATTCTGTTCCAGTGAAATGGTTATTTTTTACCTGAAAAATTCAAAATAGGAGTATAAAAGTTTCAGCACTTATCCTTTCCAACAGAGTTCTTTGGAAGGTTAAAGGACTTTTCCACACTTGTCCCACCATCTCTCTTGATGTTGCTCCAGCAGTTCACTTAGCAAATTGCTAGGGCGGTGGGGCGGGGGAAGAGAAAATCCTGCATATGTGAAGACCAAACTGTGTCCCACTTTTTTACTTCAAAAAGAAATTTAACCCAATTTTGATTGATTAAATGAAGCTTCACCTGAGCTGACATCACATGCTTCACGTTCCATCCCAATGCAATTTGAAACGACCAAGATATTATGCCTTGGAAATTGAAGCTTGTGATGGAATGGCTGACACATGACTTGACTTTACAACAGTTTGAGTGATGTGGCTGTAATAAAGGAAGGATCCCCTGTCATTCAGGGCACCATTCTAAATGCCTCAGCAAATCTTTATCCTGCCAGGCAATTAAAGTGGCTAGTTTGGAAAGGATTCTTACCAGGCAAGATGCCACTAAAGGATGCTGTGATGCGCTCATTCCACTACACGTCGAGAAGTGCCAGACAGATGACTGCATGCACTTACTACTCCTAACAGCAATGAATAATAGTTTCAGAGAGAGAGAGGGAGAGAAAGAGAGGGTCTACTAGCTAACAAAAGTGAGAGAAGAAAGACCTTGGGCTTTGAGTTGTTGGGCACCCAAACACCCTTGTCACAATTTCTAGTAAGTATGTCACTCAAGAAAGCCAGCACAGTGTAGCGGTTTGAGTGTTGTGCTACAACCCTGGAGACCAGAGTTCGATTCCCTGTTCAGTCATGGTAGCCCACTGAGTGACCTTGAATATAGCACATAATCTCAGCCCCAGAAAAACTCATGATAGGCTTGCCTTAGGGTCACCATAAGTTGGAAATGAGCTGAAGGCACACAACAAGAACACAAATGTCACTCTTTGGCTGGCATCTTGTTGATTGCTTCCACCTATAGTAGACCCATTCAGTTAATTGTTGAACGGTTAGTCAACATATAGGTAAATTACACTGATTCAGTGAATCTATTTTAGTCAGTGTTAATAACAAGATTTAAGCCTATGGCTGTTTAGGCACAACATATATTTGTGTTGTTGTGTGCCTTCAAGTCATTTCTGACTCATGACAACACTAAGGCGAATCTATTGTGGGGTTTTCTTGGTAAGATTTGTTCATAGGGGCTTCATCTTTGCCTTCTGAGGCTGAGAGAGTGTGTCTTGCCCAAGGTCATCCAGTGGGTTTCCATGGCTAAGTGGGGATTTGACTCCTGACCTTCAGAGTTGTAGTCCAACACTCAAACCACTACAGCATGCTGCCTCTCACATATATTTATGGGAATTTCATATTCATTTGTTTTTCAACATTTTCTCTCTCCTTGGATCTCTGTCATTGGCAACTATTGGTCTTGTTCTCTCTTTCCTCCACTAGACCATGCATTTGGTTATGGACTAGTGTTGTTAGGTAAAGCTAATTGTATATATTTTCAAAAGAACTTGCTGTTGTTGTTCTCCTTGTTGTGTGCCCTCATGTTGCCTTTGACTTACGGTGCCCCTACTGTAGGGTTTTCTTGGAAATATTTACTCAGAGGAAGTTTGCAATTGCTTTCCTATCAGGCTGAGAGACTGTGACTTTCCCAAGGTCACCCAGTGAGTTTCCATAGCTGAGTGGTGATTTCAACTCTGCTCTCCAGGGTTCCTAGTCCAACTTGAAATCACTACACACCAGTGGCTCTTTACCTAAAGAAGTTCAACTTTATTTCTTTTATCTGATAAATTGTTCATGGGGAGTAGGGGTGTGGCATGTAGCTGGTTGTTTTTCAGCTTCTGCCTTGCCAATCGATTACCATACTCTTTTTAAGAGATCCAGTGCTCTCACCTTTCCGTGTAACCACTTCTGGAAGGGAAGGTCATAGCTTAACAGTAGAATACATATGTTACATGTAGGAAAATCTCCAGTATATTCCATGTTAGCAGCTAATGGGAAAGACTTTTCCAGATGCCCTGTAGAGCATCTGCCAATCAAAATGAACTCCCTGGGACCACCTGTCTTGATATAAGATAGCTTCCTGTCTTTTATGTCACTTCCAGCTTAACTATGTAAGCCTCTAGCTTGAAACTTTGCACTTTTCTTTGCCTTCTGACTCAGTAATAATAATCATTTGCTGAACAATATAAAAGGTATACCAGCTGAATAGTATGGAAGAATTTCATAGTCATTATCCTTTGCAAAACTTAGTTTTGGGAAACAATGGAAATCACATCCAGAAACTTCTTTAAAAAGCATAATGGTTGCTAAAGGTAGAGGGAATGACAAAACTACTTCCATTCACCACCCTGTTCAGACAGAGATCAAAATGGCAAGCTATTAATCAAGTACAGAGACCAACGATGCAATATATTATTGGTGAAATCAGTTGGACAACAGCCTTTTAGAATAGTCCCATCTGTTGTAATATTCAATTATCTAAAGGAGAAAATGGATTATTGAAGTAGATAAGTATAAAATACTTTACAAAATGTTGTTGGCCTATTAAGTTTGTTTATCTTTTGCTCATCCAATGTCTGCATGAGAATAGTAATCTCCAACTAGGCCACCAAATTGCTGGGGAGGAAAGTATATCTGATGACTATTTTAACATAAAAGCTGTTTCCAATTGTGAATGACACTCAGACAAAGGTCAGTCCCAACCGAGAGGGGCAAAGAAGCAGAAATGAAGGAAAGATTCTACTGCTTGGGTAGTAGAATCATGCTCTGTGGCTTCTATAGCATAACCAACTATCACACCAACATGATTGCCTTCTTGGTCATTGTTGAAGGGGATTTTCAGTACCTTGTATGGTCCCACCCTACCAGAAATGGGACACATTCCTACAGCCAATCAGTAGCTCAGGGTCATGCCTAAGTACCATTGGGCTACAGTTTTACATAGAAATATAGAGTCACAGACCTGGAAGAGGAACAATGACCATTAAAGCCAACCCCCTGCCACCCAGGAATACACCATCAAAGCATTCCCTACAGATGGCCATCCAGCCTCTGTTTAAGAACCTCCAAAGAAGGAGACTCTATCACACTTCAAGGCAGTATATCACACTGTTGAACTGTTCTTACTGTCAGGAAGTCCTTCCTCAAGTTTAGATGGAATCTCTTTTCCTGAAGTTTGAAACCTTCACTCTATGTCTCTGGAACAGCAGAAAACAGGCATGCTCCATCCTCCATATGACATGTTTTCAAATATTTCATAGAATCATAGAGTTGGAAGAGACCACAATGCCATGCAGGAACACACACTCAAAGCACCCCCAGCAAATGGCCACCCAGCCTCTGTTTAAAAACCTCCAGAGAAAATGACTCTACCACACTCCATTTAAACATGGCTATCATGTCACCTTTGAATCTTCTCTTCTCCAGGCTAAACATGTCCAGTTTCCTAAGCCACTCATTATAGGACATGGTTTCCAGGACAGAAAAAAAATCAGCATGGACAGAAGACAATCTACCAGACTCTGGGACCTCCCATGACTATAATGGCTTAATTATAATGTGGTTCAGTTCTGACTTCCATTGTAGATTTCCATCCATTATTTCACCTTGCTGAATTGTTTTTAATTCCCTTATAATTGTTCATTCTGTTTTATTGTCTGAACCTTGCCTTGGGATTTCTAGATATGTTTTATTCATTATAATAACAATAAAAATTATAAAGGGTCAAAAGAATATTCATTATTATACATTTCCAGGTTGAAAAATGATCAGAAAACACCACTAAAATTTGAACATCCCAAAGTTCAGAGAATCCTTCTGCACAGAGGAATTATATTGTGTAGGAAAACAAGTTTTGTTTTGCTTTTGCACAAACAGGGTTTATGGTGGTGGTAGTGGTGGGGTTTTTCTATGCAAAGGAATTCCTCCTCAACACTTTTGGCTATTTGGATAGAGAAAGAATGCTGCAGAGGGATGCTTGCTTTTTCAGCATCAGGGGAAAAAAACGACCATAATTATTCATCCCTGCATGTGAAAATAAAATAGTCAAGGATTTAAATTCCCACAAATGATTTATTATTATTGCTGGTTTCAGGGCAAGGTAGGTAAAACACACTTGTGGGATCTTCTGCCATCAGGACTGGGATAAGCGGAGCAAGTTGGGTATAAGCTGGAAAAAGAGAACACTGTTTGGTATTCTGCCTTCATTTGTTACTGTTTTCCCATTGTTTCAGATTTAGGAGTGCAAGTGTTTAGACACAGCATATATTTATGTTGTTGTTGTTGTTGTTGTTGTTGTTGTGTGCCTTCAAGTCATTTACAACTTCTGGTGACCCTAAGGCAAACCTATGTGACGTTCTCTTGCCAAGGCTTCTTAGAAGGACTTTGCCTTCCTCTGAGGCTGAGAGAGTGTGACTTGTCCAGGGTCACCCAGAGGGTTTATATATCTGATCAGGGACTCAAATCCTGATCTCCAGAATCATAGTTGGATGCTCTAAACATTATACCACACTAGCTCTCACTTTTCCATTGCTTTCTGTCTTTTCTTGAGAAAAATACATCATATTGATAAAAGATTGCCATAAAAGTTGAAAACCTATGGGCAAAATAAATTTTCTTTACAGGTAACTTTTGAGGATGACTAAAAACTATTACTCATTACACCAGTAAAGCAGTGAGTACTTACTTGTTAATTTGCTTTTAAAATATACTGTGTTACTTCCTTGTTATCCCCTGAAAGTAACTAGTTACATGGAACAGTTTCAAGCCTCCTTCACTGAATCTGGCTGCTGGCTGCTAAAATAGGCTGGAGGGTCATTTGTACAGTCTTACAATAAGAGTTACAATACGTAGTTTTACTGAATACCGAGCAGTTACAGATCCATAATTTTAAGTTACAATCTGGTTCGGGAATACAGAATACTAGCCATTGGCTTGTAATGCTAAGGGGGGGAAAAGCCTGTTTGATTTCAACCTTGTTTTAGAAGAAAACAGGGATGGGAGATGGTAGGGGAAGGAAGGAAGGATATTGAAAAGTAGTTTTAAATGGATATTCCATACCAGTTCAAGTATACAGTACAACAATATCAATTATTTACTCTAAAGACTACAGAACATAAATATTTCAGCCCATGTCAACAGCACTATGACAAGAGAAAAAAAAGACAAATGCTTAAATTTCCATTTTACAAAATCAGATTTGACAAGCTAGATACTAAAAGCAAATCATATTCCATACATCCATTAGCACAAGAAAACAAAACTGTGGACATTTTGTGTAAAGCTTACTGAAATGTTAGAATTCAGAGTACAGAAGACCCAGATTATTTGCTTTTACTGCTTTATTTCTATCATGGTGGACCAGGGATATTTGACTTTCAATGTCAATTAACTGGGATTAGACATCCTTTAATACATTGTTGAGAAATGCTTTGAACACAGAGGTAGGATGTTTGCAAACATGGTAAGGGAGTGGATCTTTTCCCCCTTTTCTCACTCCAGCCTAGCTTTTCATGGAATTTAAAACCTCCTTATATCCCCTAAAACAAGCAGGCTGTATTTTGATTCATGGAAGATGAAGGGAAGTTCAGAGGCAAGGTCTCAGCTGGTTCGGAAATTGTTACACAGATCTAGTCAAGATAATCAAAGTCAAAAAGAAGAAGACAAGGAGCCGTAAAAAGTCTCTAGCCCAGATGTTGAGAATGTGAAAAAATGAACTGAACATTGCTAGGTGCAGTGATTGAATACTTGCAAACAATGAGGTGTTACCCCATCATACACTTCTGCTCTGCGGGATGTGCTATTTTCATAATTGGATATATTTATGGCTGAAACACACCTTTGAAAGCACACTGGCTGGAAGCATGTGCCAAGTCAAGATGACCTCGGACATGATCAGGTCATAAGTTCAGAGAGGATTAGGCAGGAAAACCCAATGCTAATGGGCTTGTGATAATCCATGCAAAAACTGCAAGCAACAAGCGCTCCTGAAACCAATAGAGAGAGAAAATCAGAGGATTAGGCAGGAATGCCCAATGCTAATGGGCTTGTGATGATCCCTGCAAAAACTGCAAGCTACAAGCACTCCCAAAAACAATAGACCGTGCCCAGGTGAAGCAATCAGGAACCCCTACTGTGAGCGTATCTTACAAAGGCCTTCCCTATTCATACTACCTGACAAAAACATTAAGAGATTGTCAAGACTCCCATCAATGTTTTACACCTAGAGCTAAGACAATCAGCCCATTCTGGACTCCTTTGTCAACCCTGTGGGAAAGCTATTAATGTCTACACATCCTCCTTCAGGGCAGGAAATAAGCTATAAAAACCCCACAAAATTGTAGTATGTTGGGTGTTATGTTGCACACAGTACCCCAGTTCCTCCCTGCTGCCCTAGACATGCTGTCTGAGCAATTCCATCTGGACCTTCTGTTTCCGGACTGGTAACTATCACCATTTCCACTCAATTTCTCCCTATCCAACCTTTTCTGCCTCACCTTCTGATAGCCTTGTATGGTTCTTGGGAGTGTTCGATTTCCTGTATGCTTGTTAATTCCCAATAAAATGCTTTACCTTTTAACTGGAGTCAGCCTGACAGCTGGTACTGGTATACACAGGTGAAAAGATCCTGCCATCACCCTCCAATCACATATATAATTCCCCACATCCTAAGGAGATATAATTCCCCACATCCTAAGGAGATGCTGGAACTGTGGGCAGACTTCAAAGTTCCCCATCTTTTTGAGCAACAGAGGACTCCGAACAGCTGCCGGTAGATTTATGGATAGCAGACTCTAGTGCAGTGGTTCTCAACCTGTGGGTCCCCAGATGTTCATGGACTTCAGCTCCCAGAAGCCCTGAGCATTGACCATAGTGGCTGGGGCTTCTGGGAGCTGAAGTCCATGAACATCTGGGGACCCACAGGTTGAGAACCACTGCTCTAGTGTTTGATAGTCAGCATTTCTCATTTAACCCCAGAACATGAAATATTTCTAAGGATTTTTTTAAAAAAAGAAAGGTGTCCTTGTATTCAGATTCTTTAATTCTGACATCAAAACTGTGGACCTGGGAGCAGCTTCTGCTTTCTGACCTAATTTACCAGCTTCTAATTCCAACCTCACTGAAAATATCTATATGTTTCAACATGTATCAGGATCGGAGGCATTCAGCCTGGCATGTTATCAATATAGGTGTCTCAAACACTATGGATTGGGAGAAATATTTTGGGTGAGTGCTAGAATTGGCACGCTGCTGGTCCAGAAACCATTGCTACATCAATAGAATGTCTCAGTCACAGTCATCAAAGCAGGTTTCTCCATTTAAACTGAGTAACTACTATTTAAGTTGTCGATGGAAGAGGCTGTTGCCCTTTTGATTCCTGTTTCTTGACGCTGAGGAAAGCCAGAAGCAGTGGAGATCAGATGTGAGTGAATGCATCACCGACTAAAAGGTTCTTTATTTTCAAAGTCAAGAAGATATTTTACATGTTAAGAAAACTGACAAGAATCTTTTCTTAAAAAATCTCTGGAAGAAAAAAATACAGAATGTTATTCAAAAAAATTAAAAGAGCGGGGATCTGGGCTAGTCCTGGGTACCAACCTGGTACTCAACAGGTATTGGGTTTCCATTGGTACCACTGGGAATGCTAGCTGGGAATGCTAGAGAGCTGGGGATGTTTAGTTTGCAGAAGAGAAGGTTAAGAGGGGACATGATAGCCATGTTTGAATATTTGAAGGGATGCCATGTAGAGGAAGGAGAGGGCTTGTTTTCTGCTGCTCCAGAGACCAGGACAAAGAGTAATGGATTCAAGCTGCAGGAGGGGAGATTCCACCTGAACCTCAGGAAGAACTTTGTGACGGTCAGGGCTGTCCGGCAGTGGAACATGCTGCCTCGGAGTATAGTGGAGTCTCCTTCCTTGGAGGTTTTTAAGCAGAGGCTAGATGACCATCTGTCAGGAGTGCTTTGAGGGTGTTCCTGCATAGCTGGGGTTTGGACTGGATGGCCCGTGTGGTCTCTTCCAACTCTACATTTCTATGATTCCCAGATTCTATGATTCTATGATGCGAGTACAGTTCGAAATCTTTGGAAGATACTAGGTTGCCTACAAAGTTGATGCATATGTTTGAACCATGAATGGTACTCAGTATGAGGAGAAAATGGAACTTATTAACCAAATAGACTGGCATCCTATTGATGTCACACACAGGCACTTGTTTCCTTACCATGTGGTTCTAATTTTTTTTGGCCTTTGAGCAATA
The DNA here is from genome assembly GCA_948472985.1 of Iguana delicatissima. Classification (NCBI taxonomy): domain Eukaryota; kingdom Metazoa; phylum Chordata; class Lepidosauria; order Squamata; family Iguanidae; genus Iguana; species Iguana delicatissima. The sequence goes on from CAOKZL010002103.1 coordinate 24,695, forward strand.
GATGTACTCTCTTTGTGGCTGTGCAAGCAGAATTTTGTAGGTGCAACCATTCCACATGCAGTTGGACATACTTCGATGGTGTGCAGCTATTTATTAGTGCCTCCAACATAACACTTTATTCACTGGAGTTGAGGAAACAGCCACTTCCCACTGCACAATGGGAGAATAAGCAAGAGATATGTAATCAACACTCCAATATTGGTATTCAGCATTCATATTTTCCACCCACAGACAAAGCCAAATATTTTTACCATTTCTTTCCATGTTGAATGTTCCGTGCTGAATGTTTCCATGTTGAAAGATCCATTTTTTCCATGTTTGGGACTTATTCTCTGAAGAAGTGAAGAGAAGTGACTAGTGGGGTGCCACAGGGTTCTGTCCTGGCCCAGTGCTATTCAACATCTTCATCAATGACTTGGATGAAGGAGGAGAGGACATGCTGATCAGATTTGCAGATGACACCCAATTGAGTGAGGTTGCTAATATGCCAGAGGACAGGATCATAATTGAAAATGACCTTGACAGATTGGAGAGCTGAGCCAAAGCTAACAAAATGAATTTTAACAGAGAGAAATATAAGGTCCTACATTTAGACAGAAAAAATGGAATGCACAAATATAGGATGGGGGACAACAGTACATGTGAAAGGGATCCACAAGTCTTGGTAGATCACAAACTGAACATGAGTCAGCAGTGTGATGCGGCAGCCAAGAAAGCCAATGTGATTCTTAGTTGCATCAATAGGAGTATGTGTCTAGATCAAGGGAGGTAATGATAACCACTCTATTCTGCATTGGTTAGATCTCATTTGGAATATTGTGTCCATTTCTGGGCACCTCAATTTAAGAAGGATATCGACAAGCTGGAGTGTGTCCAGAGGAGGGTGACCAAAATGGTGAAGGATCTGAAAGCCATGCCCTATGAGGAGCGGCTTAGGGAGCTGGGTATGTTTAGTCCGCAGAAGAGAAAGTTAAGAGGGGAGATGATAGCCATGTTTAAATATTTGAAGGAATGTTATGTTGAGGAGGGAGCGGGCTTGTTTTCCACTGCTTCAGGGACTAGGACAAGGAGCAATGGATTCAATCTGCAGGAAAGGAGATTCCACCTGAACCTCAGGAAGAACTTCTTGAAAGTGAGAGCTGCCCGGCAGTGGAATATGCTGCCTCAGAGTGTGATAAAGTCTCCTTCTTTGGAGGTTTTTAAGCAAAAGCTGGATGGCCATCTGTTGGGAATACTTTGATGTGTGTTCCTAAATAGCAGGGAATTGGACTGGATTGCCCCTGTGGTCTCTTCCAACTCTCTGATTCTATTATTCTATGATTCTAGGAGAAAAATGCACTTTTTTTTGTAGAGAAAAGAGCATTTTCTGCATACAAATATTATTGCAAATGTAAATCCTGCAAAAACTTTGTAGACATGCATAGAATCCCATTGGGGACATAGATTGGATGGACATTTTAAAAATAAAAGAAATAGAAAATATCTGAATGGATATTTGTGCAGGAATCCTGTTTTATCTGCAGAAATGTTCTGTGCAGAAAAAAAAAGACCAAAAATTCACACATGGTTTTATTTGTGCAGAATGAATTCTCAACTGCAGTTATTCTCACCTGTTGAAGATCCTCCTCCTCAGGGTTTCCTGACATATGAGAAACCCATTTTTTACAATTTTTGTGTACTTTTGAATATTCTTTTCATCCCAAATTCAGCCAAAAGAGGATGTAGTGCAACCACTTCATAACTAATGAACATAGATTTACCCTACGTAAGTACATTGCATGATCTTGGTCAGTCTTGTGGCTGGTTCATATTCTCAGTCTCTATGTAGCTGATAGAGGAGGGGATACGTAGAGATTGTAAAATTCCCCAGTCCAGACTCATTGGGCAGCAGTTAAGACAAGCAACAGGGGTTTGCTTTCCTGTCTATCGGTATGCAACTGGCTGACATTTCCACCCTTTTCCTATGACTGAGCTGTGCTGTGAAAAAGAGATGACAGTGATCCTTCTTCTGAGTGTCATAGCAGAGATCACTTTTAGGAGGATGTTGACAATGAGAACAGATCCCTGTGGCTCTCAGTGGCAACTGTCCAGTAATCCTAGTTTGGCAGGTCAGACTACAGATCCTACTTAACTATCAAACTAAGCTAGTTAAGCACCTGATCTAGAATTGTGACCAACATTTTCTACAGAAAGATGGGAAGAAAACCACATCAGCCCTAACATTAAGTCCCTTTTTGTTGCTCACCTCATAATATATGCCCTCTTTGTTCTCTGTTCAAAAGCAATCTGGATAACCTGGATAATGTAAACTTCTCCTTATCTACTTTATGACTTTTCACGCCCAGAAGAATTAATAGAGTCAATAGACTGAACACCAAAAGTTATCAGCTGAGGTTAAACCTATTCTTCCTATTCATTTATTTTATAATGAATAGCCTAGTAGTTAGTTTTCATTCTTCTTTCACAGAACTTCCCTTTGCTCAACACTTCCTTCCAGTGTAAATAATCCTTTAAAAAAATGTATTACAGGGTTCACAGTTTCCATATTGCATGGTAGATTTTGGCCTTTTCCCATTAAAAAAAACCATAGAAAAGCACAAATACATAGCTGCAAAATGGCAATGCCATAATTCAGCAGGATGATTTGATCAATCTAATCAATTAATCAGCCATGGTCTTGAGCTTGCCTGACCTGAGCAGGGCAATTGATGACTGGGGCTCTTAGATGTCTCTCATTTATAGGGACACCATAAGTCAACGTCAATGTGATGACAAATCATAACAACAGTGACACAATGCAGCATCTATCTGTGTGCTTTAGGCCAATAATAAAACTTTTAAAAAATTCATTCTAACAATGCAAGTTCTGTAAACATTCTTTCCATAATCTACCCATGGAAATTAAACTTTATGGAGGCTGGCCAAGAGATCTGGGTATATTTATCACGAAGAAAAGAAGACTAGAAGATGGTATGATAGCTTCTCTGCAACATCAAGTGAGGGGGTACTAGTCTGTTTCCCTTTTCTCATTGTGAGCTGAATTACCACTTGGGGACAGGGTTAAAACTACATCACTCCAAAGTATAGCAAGTATATGCTAGAAGGATGCAACATTCTGATCATATTTTTACCATCATATTTTGCTCAGCAAGGCATCCATTTAGACGTGACTCAGAAATCCTTGAGGGAGTTGAAGTGCAGCAAATGTGGACTCAAAGAATCTTTGGGCTCTTTTGAAGCAGAGGGGAGTGAAAGAGGTGGGTTTTTTAAGGATTCCTTACATTCAGGACTTCTACTCACTTTAGTCGTACATGCTTGAGAAGTTTTAAGCTGGCAAGAAGTGGTTATGGTTTTGCACAGTTGAGTAAAAGGCCAAGATTGCATAGAAAAAACAGTTGGCAAAAATCGTTTTGCAGTTCTTACGTTATTATAATCTTTTTGTTCAACGCAGCTCTATTGGTTATTACATTTGTATTCTCCAACCATAGAGGATAGAGAAAGAAATGGCATTATGTGATCGGAAATAATTGTTCTCTCTCAGCACTGGGAATGGTTTTGCCCCCTTCTTTCCTTTGGAAGGGCATGGAAATGTGACATGCCCCTGCATTAGTAAGCTTATGTGTGGACCCATCCATTTAAGAGTTAACAGGCTTTACCTAAATGCTGACTCACATTCAATAATAGAGTCAATGAGTCTCTTTGAGTTGAAACTAATAAATAGGATTATGACTATACTGGGCACTACAAAATTTAGACAGAAAACAAGCTGTGGTGGCTCAGACCAGCCTTTCATGATTAAAAAAAAAATGATCCTGGGAAATTCAGAAAGACAGAGAGAGAGAGAGAGATCCTAGTTCTTTCCGCAGCTCACCTGTCTCTGGCATCATCCCAGCATTGTCCCAGCAGCAGCTTTGCCAGGATAGGAGTGCAGACGCAAATGCTCTCCTCTTCACCAGCTGGCTCTCTGCTGAAGGAAGAAAGCACAAGGGACACACCCCTTCCTTCCATAGTGCAGCCAGGCTCTTTCCTAGGCTGCACTGGGGCAGGAAGCTCCTCCATCATGCTTCCGGCACTTCTGCATGCCAGGTAAGTACAGGAGCATGGCACAATACGGGGTCATTGATGAAGGAACTCCATCAATGATTTACCCCACAATCATACTACCTGGGAACATGCAGGCAGTGGGACCATGATGATGTCATGTGGAGATGTCGTCACTGTCCCGCTGCTCATGCTTCCCTATGCCAGGGCAGTGACAACCTAAGGAAAAGACTCCTGTTGTGATAAACAGATAACATCCACCTCTCCTCTTCGCAGAGTTTTTAAATTAATATTTGCTCATGTCCTACCTTGCTTATTTAGATACAAATGTGTTACTAAGTAATATCCCTTGGCCTAACTCCCCCAAACCTATCTTAAAAGCCAGCAACTGCACTGATCAAAGGAGATTCATTCTGCTGGTGATTGGAGCACAGCAAGACAATGTTTCTAGCCCCTTCCCACTAGTGACCGAGGCTGTGAAAATCAGAAGCAGGATCCTTATCCCTGATCACTTGCAGGAGTCAGCTGGAAATGTTATCTGGCTGAATGCCATTCTCCAGCAGAACAGTATTCCTTCACATGGAGAATCTGCTAGCTGTTAAGGTAGGTTGAAAGGGTCCTTATGACTTCAGCGATAGTGCCACAATTGTGAATGCGCAGTATTTGTAAACACAGAGCAGTTGCAGATCTGTAACTCTAGGCTACAAATCTGTAACTGCAGTACAAGATGCCAGCTGCTATTTGTTCAGGTTTAAGACAGCATTCCCAAAGGAAAAGAGATCTTTTGTGCATTGTAGCCAGACATGGAGCTTCTGTTTTGGATTCAACACATTACTAGCACTAAAGCTTGGCTTTTCCTGTACTCCTTTCTTCTTCTTTTTTTCCTCTTCTCCAGCAAAAGCAGCCCGTTCACCAGCAGGTCCTTTTCAAATGCAAAACCATTATCGGCAGCCGTTTCCGAAGTCAGTTCAAAGGGAGGAAATAATAGTGTTTTATCACTCTGCCTTACACCTGGCTGATGTTTTATTAATGAATGCTTCAACATCCTCCACCCACATGTGCTCACACACAAACAAAGATGCATGCACGCACACACACACAATTCAGCATGAGCATGAGCAGTTTTCATCTTCCCATCTGCTTCCCCGTTCAGATCAGATGTCAGGATAAGAGGGAACACAAGAGGTCATTTCCTCTCAAATGAATGCAAGGCTGCCGCTTCAGAGGCAACACGCTGGTGTGAGACAAAGAGAAACGGAGCAACAACTAAGCATCAAAAGCATCCTGTAGAATCAGGTAAGGCTTAGCCCCAGTGGTCTGTCAAATGACACTTGAATGGAACCCAATTAGAAAGTGCTTCTGAAAGGATGCGTGGCTTTTAACATATCAGTACGACTGTCTTCAAGCTTCTCCACAGAAAAAAATGGTAACAAGCCAATGAGCAACATGCATAGCCACATAATAGGTAGGTTTCTGGCTCCCCTCCCATCTGCTTAATCCACAAAGATGAGGCACAATGCAAGAGGGCTACTCCTCAGAAGTAGAAAAGTAGGGCTCTAAAGCCATTTCCACACTACACTGTTATAGTGCTATTATTCCACTTTCAACCGCAAATGGTTATTAAGGCGGGTCAATGCATCTTGCCACAGAGGTCTTCTGCACCTTGGAGCAGACTAGGTTCAGTTTATTTACTGTCATTCCACGCATAATTCCAACTAAATGCACCCCCGTGTGGTGGTAAAGCACACTATTTGAAAACCAGAAGAAATCAGTTTTCCAATTTTCCAGATTGATCTGATTTGTACTTTCGCAGTGGTGCAGACACGTACATTTGTGCCAATGCCAATTGGTGGTCAGGGGAGAGCTCATGGGAGGGGCCAGGGGGTAGTATGTACGCAATGACATACTAAACCATGCAAAAACAAAACAAAAACAAAAAAGGGCCAATCACAGCCGAGGGGGTGCACTGAGGGGAGTGGCAGGAGTGGCCACAGTGGAGGCAGTGTGGATTCATGAACTCGCACTCTTCCGAATCAGAATGGAACATACACAGTAGCTGTGTAGAAAGAAATGAGGGAAAGTCTGCCTTGTTTTGAGCTCAAAAAATCTGATAAGAAACGACATGAACCGATTCACCAGCCTCATGCAGAAAGGGCCGATGAGAAAAGTCTATGGACCACATGTGTCCCCTTCAGGCACAATTTTGTGCCCCCTGGAGGTCCCTAGAGATCCTTGCAAGTTGACCAAAAATTCACCAAATGAAAAAAATGGAGGGGATTCAGGGTCTTTGGGGGATCAGTGGGAGTCTTTGGGGTGCAAAATTGGTGTCTGGGGAGCACAGGTGGCCCACTTTGCCATTCCCTTGGACCCAAACTATTGAAAAGATTGTGTCTACCTAGTCAACCCAGCCCATTTTAAGATTTTTTGGGGAAGGCTTTCTTTCAGTTCCACCACCATCATATGACATTTGGTGAAGATATGCAAAAGAGACTTCTTAGAGGCTGCCAGTGATGTAGACTCCAGTCAATTGACTCGGACTCAAGTCAGACTTCAATCACTTCAATGATTTGATTTGGACTTGACTTGGTACTATATGAACAATGACTCAATTCAACTCATAACTTGTATATTATTAGTGACCAACTTGCTACCCTTGGTTCAATAACATAACACATTCATCCAGAAACCTTACAACTTTGAATAATGCTTCCATCTTTCATTGCCTACTGGTCACATAATGATCTGTCTCAAGTCCAAAGCTTGAAACATTTCTCAGGGGAACAACAAACATGGTAGACAACAGGCTTCAGGTGGGTGGAGGTCTGTCTGGCAGTCCATCCCTGCTGTGTATCGAAGAAGCCTTCTGAAACTTTTCCTAACAGCGGAAGGCAAGATTCATTCCAAGAGCACAAGCAAAGATCCTTTCTTCTTCTAAAGCTTTTGAAGATTCAGCAATGGGAAATAAGAAGGCTCCTAAGTCCCACTTCAGAGACTGGTTATCAGACTTCAGACTTGACTTAAGACTTGATTTGAAAGTATCTTGTGAGGATTTGAGATTTGACTTGAGACTTAAAGGTAGAGACTTGAGCCTTGACTTGAGACTTGGAGCAAAAGACTTAAATATATCACTGGTGGCTGCTCTCAGGCTGTGTAAGTCCTTTCTATAGGAGATCTGGTTATCTCTTCTCCCTCTGTTCACTTTCTGTTGGTATGCAAAGAACATTCTGTTCCGGCAGGGCCTTGATCTTTAATCCCACAATAGAAAAGTATTGAAAATGGTGTGCTCTGTTTTTATCTTGCATCGTTTCAATTTTTGTTTTAATCACATTTTAAGCTATTTCTTACCAAATACTTTTTAATTGATTTTTTTTTTACCTTTTGCAAAATAAGACTTTAGCTGAAGATTTATTTTAAATTATTATAAGCTGCCGTGAATCCCATGGCAGGAAAGACAAGCATAGTGTAAGCTGTATGTTTGTATGAATGAATGAATGAATGAATGAAACCCTGGTTTAGACGATTCTGTTGTCTGCGCCTCATCCTGAGGTCTTTTGACATAGAGAAGGACAGAAATATTTTAATAAATGTGTATAAATAAATAATGGGAGAAACTGATATTTTAACATATTGGCTTGAGTGGGGGGCATTTTGATTCTGTGTTAGGGACAAAAATGCCTTCTGTTAATACTGGCCAGAAAAAAAAATGGATCTATTCAGCAGCCGCAGGAGTGAAGATGGCTGAAGTTTGTATATTGATTTGCAACAACAGGCCAAATCTTTGGCTGTAGGCTCCTATAGTATTTATTTGATGTTTAAATCCAAGTCATTGCCTTCCTAACGTGCATTTCCTCAAGGCACTCCCTCTTTCAATGCCTGGTGTGCTGGCTGCATCTCTCGCACAGGGTTCATTACTAGAATATCTCCTGTCTGAGCTGATGGATGACCTCCTTCACCAGCAGGATTCACTACCTGCAGCTACATGTGTAACATTGCTACTGTTTCCCTCAGCTGTCCCAAAGCCCTTCCTCACAACCATCCGTTTACCAAAATTGTACAATACCTCCTCAAAGCAGACTGAATTATATACCTAAAACAATACACACACAAAAACCAACATAGGTGTGTAGAGAATATGAGTTGGATGCAGCTTGAATTATTTCTTATTTTAGAGTATTTTGTTAGGGTTTTGTTTTGTTTCTTTTTACACACACACATTCAAAATATATTTTTCCATGTGTCTCATGTGTTTTGTTTTGGCATTTTTAAAAGTTATTGCAGAAAATTATATTTCATACCACCAAGGATTATTCAGGTCTAAGCTGCTCTGGTTGCGTCATTACATTTCAAATGCAGTAACACTGCATTATATTACCGATAGATAGATAGATAGATAGATAGATAGATAGATAGATAGATAGATAGATAGATAGATAGACAGACAGAAGACAGACAGACAGACAGACAGACAGACAGACAGACAGACAGATAGATAGATTTTAGTGTATAGATTGTCATAGTATTAAACTTAAGTACACATTTTGTTATATTCACAAAAGGTTTTACAATATTATTAGTGGTGTTGTTGTGACAAGTTATTTTTAATGTGTTTTGTTGTATTATATTACCTTTGGAGATATTACATGTTTAGTGTATAGATTTCTATGTATTAAACTGTTCCATACTTTTTAAAAATTATTTTTGTAATTGATTTTATGTATTTTGTGTCTCAGTTTCAATATGGTGATCCCACTGTTTTCTGTTGGGATATAATTTACTCTTTGTTTTTGCTGTGAACGATTTCCTCAACTCAACCTGGAAAGTCATCCCAGTTGAACTGGGACAATCAGAATGAATGAACGGTCTGACTCAGCATGCATACTTTCAAAATAGGAAATGATAACAACACAACAAAAATGCATGATATATTCCAAGTAAAGGAGTCTTAACAAAAAACTGTTCAATTGTACTTCATAGCTTCAAAAAGTATGAGTCCCAGTACAGGTAAAGTTGTCCTACAAGGGCTTAAGAACTCAAACCTAAGCATGTTTATTAAGAAATGAAGTTCTATCTGGAATCCAACTACAGAGGTGGTATACAACACCGAACTTGTTTCTATCTCCAGTTGCCTCATTCATATATTCAGATTAGAGGACAATTAAGTGGTACAGATACAAATGTACACATATACATAGAAGGGGAAATAGGCAATCTCCTAGCTGGAGTTACCATCTCAGATACCATCTTTAGGTCCTGAGATTTCAGCTCCTAACCTTGAAGCCAAGGAGTGGTCAATCATGATGTTACAAAAGATAGGTCTTGATGACGTCATAAAGCATAATAGTTTAAGCACCAACCACAATTGCTCAAAGTATGCTAAGTAAGTATTTTGCATCATCTCTGGCACAAAGCTACCGTATATTGCCCATTGCAATCCCTCCAATGGCCCTTCTCTCTCCAGGGCCACTTCCATGTTGATGGAGAAAAAGGGAACAACAGAGATGCATCCATCTATTTTGTTTTAGCTGGACATATTGTGACAGGCACCTACAAGGACTTCCTGAGGTTCCTCAAGAGGTCTCTAAGGTGTCCAACCAATAGCTGGACAGATATCTATTCCTCCCCTACCCACTCCACCCTACTGTCAACATGGCAGTGTTGTCTGGGAGGAGGGGTTGGTATATGAAAAAGTATGTCTGTGGAGCAATTTTGGTTGTTCCATGGGGTTAGTACAGAATTCCAACTTCTGCAATAACCAAATAAAGTGCATTACAGTGGCATAAATTGAACTGATACCATCATTACTCACTAAGGATACCAGCTTATATCACTCATTTCTTTAAAGTCTAGCAAAATTACACACACACCCCAACACAGACCAAAGGAATTTTGAAGGCAGTGATCTTGCCCTGATATTCCTCCTCCTCCTTCTGAAGACTGGAGAAGAAGGGCCAGGCTCTGAGATCTGTGAACCTTGGCCCCAACCTATCCGCAAAAGCTTGAGAGCTGAAAAGGACACCCAGTCCTACACAGATACATATGTAAAAGTTTCTCTCTAATGAACACAAACAAGAAGGGACGGATGCTGTTCCCTAAATTCCACACAGCTTATGTGCATACTCCAGCTCTGAACGCCTATAAAGGGCTAATACATGGGTCAGTATTAGACTCTTCCAAACCAAATGCTTTCATCTAAATTCATCTAAATTGATATATGTGGACATGGTTTTAAACCACTTCAGCTTTTTAAGTTGTTCACTTCTTTATTAACTTTTTAGAATACTTCAATTATTTTAATTATTTTAATTATTTAATTATTTTATTTTTTTTAAAAAAAAATAGGGTTTAAACTAAGAGTTTAAACTAAGAGTTTAAACTAAGAGTTTAAACTAATTTTATTGTAAGCAGCCCAGAGATCTTATGATATAGGGCAGGATATAAATCTCATACCCAACTTGGCAGGGACACTCCTAGTCCCTTCTGTCATCCCACTTTTCTGCTGTTTCTAAAATGTCTCTGTTTCTCTCTTCTCTTCTCACTTTCCCCTTTTGTTCTCAGCTTACTTCCAACTTCTGAAAACTACCTTCAAAGTGCCTAAGTAGCTTGCATTCAATTAACTTAGCAGGGAGGAGAGGAGTGGACACAATCTTGTCCTTCCCAGTAGGGTCAAGCAAAAGCAAACTGCTACAGTTCCTACTGGCTTGGGTGTTCTTATTAATAATGTTTGACCTTGACCATCCTCTGAGGTTGCTTGGCCACATGTGCCCCAGTTTTCATCCATGAAACGCTGTCCAGTATGTTTTATCTTAAGATAAAACAGATATTCAAATAGATGAATGGAAAATAAAAATGTTAGATATAATAGAGACTGAAAAATTAGCTAACTCCCTTAAGAACAAGACGGTTCAAAATTTTGAAAGAGAATGGAAAAGGGTAACGCTTTGGCTAAATCTGTGGATTGAGTATATTGATATTTGATAAGATATGTATAAAAGGAAGATAGATTCAACTGGAAATCTTTGATATACAGAAGCGGGGGGGATAGAAGAATTATAATAATAATATACATATTTGTGTCAATATATGCTTTTATGTACTTTGAATATAATATAATAAAAATTATATATATATATAAAGAAATGTTGTCCAGTATGAAATATTTTAATAAATAAGCCACCCATAAAACTGATTTTCCAAAGCTCTGTTCCAGTCTATCTTTAAAAGTCTGTCTATTCTTCAAGTTTTCTTCATTTCCATGTGTGTGTGTGTGTGTATGAGAGAGAGAGCAATGACGTCTGGTTGTGGTTCTTCCAGACACAGAATAACTCAAGCCTGAGCTGCACTCATTAACTAGGTAAACCATAGAAACAGCTGGCTGAAAGCCTTCTTAAGTGTCCTTCTGCTGATGCCTCATTTCCATGACAAAGAGATTAACGAGATAAGGAAGCGAAATTGGCAATTCGCTGCAACAATGCTGATGCCAATGGGAGAGAGGGCAGAGAAGAGCTGACACAGACTTAATCAGCCACCCCGACAATTTCCCTGCACTATAATCCCCCACCACACACACACACATATCTGATGATTCATGTAAGAAAAGAAGACCGAGCTCGTTTCTTGGCTTCTCATGAGCTCAACGTGAATGAGCAGCATCACGTGTCAGGCAAGCCACCTAGACTCCAGGCACTTTGCGAAGTGTTGCTGGGATAACTTTTAAGGAACAGATGGTGAATGGAATCACCTTGGCTGATTATGCTTTCCACTGAATCAGCACAGAAGGTATATTCTATCAGATTCTTTGTGCCAGCTGTTTGCTGGGTGGCTTGCATTAGTTAATTCAACTACTGTGCCTTTATCATGACTACTGTTTAGCGTAGCTTAGAACTAGCAGTGTTTTTGTGCACTAGCACTCCCATAAGGTTCTAGACATATGAATCTGTGAAGTTACATTGTACTGATTGAGATGATGGCTGAGACTCTGTTTGAAGATGATTGAGCAAAAGGTTTTATTTTTTTTCCTGCAGTACAATTACCCAGAAGGGCCTAAATTCTCTAAAGCCACCAAATCCTGTCTGATCATGGAAGCCAAGCAAAGTCAGTCCAGATTAGTACTAAGATGGGAGACTGCCAACAAATACTAGGTGCTATAGGGTATATCTCAGAAGAAAGAACTGGCAAAACCACTTTTGAGTGTTCTTTGTCTAAGAAAACCATATGAAATTCATGGACTCCTCATAAATGCACAGGTGAGTTGAAAGCACATACTTACACATATTTACCCAGAAGTCCAAGCAGGGTGATGGTGGCCATGTAGGTGGCAGTATGAAAGAGTTATCTTGGTATAATCAAGGGCCATGGGGCTCAGTGGTTTAAGCCTGGGCATCACCAGGCAGCCATTGGGCAACCTGATTAAACCATTGCATAAGGAAGCATTCTGTTATTTGCAACAGAAAATACTAGATAAGTGACATGAGGAGGTACTGGATTCTAAGAATATGAGTCTTTACTTATTTCATTTCTGCAGCCAAGAATAAATAATTGCAGCATTTTCCCCTATTCTGATACAAGTTTTTGGGCATTTTTGAGCAGTATTAGTACTGAAGAACTTTTCTGGGGAAAATTCATTATCACAAAAATACACATGGCTTTCCCTGCCAAATACACACAGCTTTTCCTCACATTTTGGGGACAAAATGTGTTGTGCGTTCTGCACAAGATGTATTGATTCCCTCACAGAAATATTGATTTTTCACAGAGAAAAAAATGTAGGGAAACTACACATGTTGCTCCTCCAGTACATTTTCTATATAGGAGAACCACAGGTATTTTGGTGCAAGCAAATTTCCCCCAATGAAATCTAAGAATGTGAAAAATTTCTCAATTTTTCACTTTTTCCTCAAGTGGGCAACTATCAAATAATCTTCCCATTCCTACTGTCTACCTCTTAACACAAGTGGCTCTGCTAGCATGCTTCAGTTACACCAACATAATGTCCCCAAAGGCTTCTATGGGTCCATCTGGTTCATTTATTTATAGGATTTTAGGTCATCTCTTCAAGCCAAGTTTTCACAAGGCACTTATTCCATATATAAGTCAAAAATAAAATGGAATAAAATAAAATGCACAGCCTTCCCCAAGCATCATAAATGGCAGCGAAGGGAGTCAACTTCAATAGAGTGGAAGGGTATTAGTAATCACAGCAAGTAACAAGTAGCAGTCAGTAGAGTATCATTAAAATACATCAAACTACGCAGTACCAGATCAAGCAGCAGATCAGCACTAACAGCGCAATATTCTTTATCAAAAAAGTGACTTGAAACCACACCTGAAATAGAATTCACATATAGAGGGACATTAGTGGGGGGGGAAATCTCCCTTTTGTGTCCTTCAACCTAATAGACCTTTAGCAAGCACAGGAACAGAACCTCCAAAAGCTGATCTCAAAGTGTTCAAGGAACTTGGTCATCTATTTCAACTTCTAGGTTAGCTACCTCCAGGACACCTCTATGACAATAGGTCCCAGAAAAAAATCATTAGCTTGAACCCTCACTAGAAGTCAAAATGACTAAACTGAAGCTATGATACTTGGAATGCATCACGCATGGCATGACTCATTGGAACAGATAATAACGGCAGGTAAAATGGAAGGCAATAGCTAAGGACTGCTACCCCAAAAGGTGGGTGACTCAGAGGTCCATTCGTAATGCCAGTGCCCCCATGGAACATTGGGGAATTATTAGCTCAAAGGGAGGCCTGCAAGAGGGGGCATAACCTTACAAGATCTTTTAGAACAGTGGTTCTCAACCTGTGGGTCCCCAGATATTTTTGGACTTCAGCTCCCAGAAGCCCTGAGCATTGACCATAGTGGCTGGGGCTTCTGGGAACTGAAGTCTACAAACATCTGGGGACCCACAGGTTGAGAACCACTGCTTTAGAACCTGATGGTAATAGTGTGATGGCAATAGCATTCATGAAGGTCATATGGCATGGGTTCAGGCTATCTGAAGAACTATATCTTCCTATATGAGCCTCCCCTAGCTCTAAGGTCTTCAGAGGTAGCTTTTGTCTCTGTCTCATGAGCCTCACAGGAACCATCTGGTAAGAACACAGGAGAGGGCCTTCTCGGTGACTGCTCCCAGGTTTTTGAACTTCCTCCCTGATGAGGCCAGCATGGTTCATTCCTCATTGTGGAAGTTGTCAGCAAGTGAAAATCTTTTTCTGTCCCAAGAAGGTTTCTAGAAATTAACTTTGAGGGCTTTTAATGCTATTTATTATGTATCTGCTATTTTAAAAAAAAATATTGTATCTTTTAATGAATCTGCTTTAAATGGTTTTCGTTCTAAAGATTCGTTAATTGTTTTTGTGTAACCACTTTTTTGCTTCTTATTTGTAACATTAAGAAGAACTTCTTTCTGTAGGAGCTGTTTTTCAGTGGAACAGACTGCCTAAAAGGGTAACAAACTCTCTTTCTTTGGAGGCTTTTAAACAGATATTGAATGGGCATTTCTTAGGCATCCTTTAGTTGCACATTTCTATATGACAGGGAGTTGGACTAGATGGCCTTTGCAGTTCATTCCAACTCTAAGATTCCATTCTATTCTATGTGTCACCTTTCTTAAAAATTGAACTTGTTTTCATTTTTCCAATGTTCAGAAAGAGTGTGATATAATTGAAATAACAACAACTCTCTCAAGTGCTAACAGCGGTTCAGTATATACTTCTTCTGATCCTAGAAGCAGTATAAAGGTTTGAGGACTAGCAGCCACTGAAATTCTTTGGAAAATTGTCAGCTCTCCCACCATAGTTAGTAGATACCATGGCATCTTCAGACCTTTGTGCCCTACCCTTCCAAACTGCCATAGGGATGGGGGAAGGATGAGACCGCAACAACGCTTATGCGTGACCTTGGCCATTTCCACACTACACTCTTATAGCGCGATGACTCCACTTTCAACATCCTATGGAATCCTGAGGTTTGCAGGATTCCAGAGGATGTTGAAAGTGGAATAATTGCGCTATAAGAGTGTAGTGAGGAAACGGCCCTTGTTGTGGAGCCATCCTTCTCCTATCTCACACAAATAATTGATGGGTTTTCCCTGTCAATGACTAGTGATCATGCCACCGTCACGACTTACTTTGTCTGTGGAGGCCCTGGAAGTACAATGGCTGAGCTTCCTGCCCAGCGCAGCCTGGGAAGATACTTGGCTGTGCTGCAGCAGGAAGAAGTGTAGCCATCATGCTTCCTGGAACATGGAGGCAGTCAGTGCAGATGAGAGTGCTTCTGTCACACTCCCCTCCCGGCAGCGCCGATGCCAGAACCCGCACTGGCTGCCTCCATGTTCCAGGTATGGTGCAGAATCATAGAGTTGGAAGGGGCTCCATAGGCTATTAATTTCAGCCCCACCAATGCAGAAAATCCAGCTAGAGTATCCACAGCAGGTAGCTGTCTAAAGCTCTTTTTGATGATATTCAAAGAAAGAGATCTCACCACCTCTCTAGGCAATTGGTTCCACTGTCACTGGCTCTTGTGATAGCAGTGAGTTTCATCAACTGGGGGGATGCATTGGGGGAGTACCACATCTGCTGTGACTGACAGTGACTCTTAGGCTGTGGTGCTTCCCACCCCAACCCCTTGAGATCCATTTCTGATTGGAATTTCTGAGGAACAAACAAAGGAGGCACTCTTTGTCAAGCATCTTCTCTCTCTCTCTCTCTCTCTCTCTTTTTTTTACCCTGAATGTTGGACTCTCCTGAACACAAGAAGGAGAAAAAGAGTGGCAGCCCTCTGTCTCAGACTGGTAGGGAGATGAGCATTCATGCAGGGGAGAAGCAGGCAGCAGAAAATTACATTAGCTGCCTCTCCACTTCATTGGAAGAAAGGACTGGAATAGAACACAGCTACAGATGTGTTCAGAGTATATGTTATTTGCAGATAGATGGATAGATAGATAGATAGATAGATAGATAGATAGATAGATAGATAGATAGATAGATAATTGGAGTTATACAGCAAAACTGGTTAGAAGCTATAAAACAACAGACCACCTCATTGACCATTACACTCTCATATGACCATTTTCATGTAGTGGGCAGCTTATCTTTGAAACATTTTCATGCACATTACACACACACACACACACAAAGACAACTGTCAGATCCCTTCTGTGGGACCAGGCTGATAAACTCTTAAGTTGACTGAGAAATGTTGTGGTTGTTCACAGTTGCTTCTGCAACCCCAAATTCTCACCTCTCAGAAAGACTGCGCCTTCTATGAAGCAAGTTTTTTAAAAAACAAACACAGAAGATTGCTGATACCCAATCTGAGATGATTTGCCTCCCCTCAAAATAAAAATCATACCTCCCATTGAAATTTTCCTTCAGTTGAGAGATTTTTTTTTTAGCATTGCAGAGAGTGAGACACTGAAAACTATTCACATGTAGAATGCTTAAATTTGCTGTCTTTACTTTTCCTCAGTAGCTTTACCTGTCACTTCTCTTTCAATGCCCAGACTATATTTCAGAATGTTCATCTAAAGTTTTAAGTTACTACAATGCCAGGATTTTGAGGAATCGTGAAAAATTTCATTTCAGGGCTTCATTAAACTCTAATCTGATGCTGCTCTCTCTAAGGTCCTTTCCACAGGACACCATCACCCTGTATTGGGGACAAGAGAAGGATGAGGCCCAGATAATGTTTCTGCATGATATCATCCAGGTCTCATCATTCTCCCATCCCCACCCAGTGCAATCGCACTGACATGTTCTCCCCATCAATGGCTGTTGCTTGTATAGCGCTCCCACTGCCCTGCTGCACTTCCCTGGTGTGTGGAGGGTCAGGAAGTGCAATGGCTGTGCTTGCTGACCCTATGTAGCCTGAGAAAGTGCCTAGCTGCACTGAGGAAGCAAGAGGCATTCTGCATTCCCGCAAACAGTCGATGCAGAGAGGAGAGCTCTTGTTGTGCTCCCCTCCTGGGAAAGGCTCTACTGAGATCCCTGCGGGACACTGCCAGGATCCAATAAGCTACGGAAAGAGCCTAAGCCTCTGAACAAGCTGATTTGTGTGCTTCCATACATGCACCACTGCTAAGATATAAATATAAATATATACTGATATAAATATATTCCTGGGTAGCTCCAATGGATGCCACAGCTGCACAGTTGATTGTTCAACAGCCACCAAGGCCTCAAGCAAATTCATGGCAGAATGCTCAAATACCTCTCTGCCTAGCAAGTCAAAAGTGTGAGAGGGGACTGTGTGTGTGCTTGTGGAATGAGTGGCCGCTCTAGTGATTGCAGCTCACACAACCTCTGAAAAACAGTAATCACTTGCACAATTATTTTGACGTACATAGGATAGTTAGAGTACATAGGGTAATTATTGGGTAGTTTCTCAATATTTTCCAGCCCCTGTCAATAACATGCCTAAATATTCTTTGCAGTAATTGTTTGTTTAAATAGTTACTGATATAATCAGATGCCATTTGTCCAGGTAGTGCTTGATGGAGATGGTGCCTTCTGCTCCATTCATCATTCCTAGTTATGCTAGTATTTAGCAGCACAAAAGCTGCTTATCAGAAAGCATTTTGCCCCCAGTCAAAATCTGGTGCTGGTTTGAAGTGACCACCCAAATTTCATTACCAGTTCTCTGAGGCGTGAAATGAAGACAATTTGGCCATTTTTGGAAGTGGAATATCAACAGTATGGAATGGAAAATTCCCTGCTCTTCCATTTTACTGTCCCCACTTTCAAGACTGGTGAAAACCAAAATGGCCACCGCCCAGAAGAACAAGGGGTTTGTAAGTTACCCTGACTCCTAAAGCCTAATAAATAGATGCACTTTTGCTTCTTTTTGCCTGCTACAGTCCTTCTAGTTTTGAGTTGTTAAATGTTCCTTCAAAGAACCGTCAGCCCAGATAGATAGATAGGTAGGTAGGTAGGTAGGTAGGTAGATAGTTTAAATATTTGAAGGGATGTCATGTCGAGGAAGGAGCGGGCTTGTTTTCCGCTACTCCAGAAACTAGGACAAGGAGCAATGGATTCAAGCTGCAGGACAGGAGATTCCATTTGAACCTCAGGAAGAACTTCCTGGCAGTCAGAGCTGTCCAGCAGTGGAATCTGCTGCCTCCATGGAGTGTGGTGGAGTCTCCTTCTTTAGAGGTTTTAAGCAGAGATTGGATGGCCATCTGTTGGGAATGCTTTGATGGGTATTCCTGCATAGCAGGGGGTTGAACTTGATAACCCCTGTGGTCTCTTCCAGCTCTATGATTCAATACATAGATAGATAGATAGATAGATAGATAGATAGATAGATAGACCCTCAGTTTTCTTAAGTTGGCATTTGAATCTTCCACCAAGCAGTATGAAATTTGCCTCGCAATATTCTAAATTTAGCTTTTGAGTCTTCCAACCAGAGATTTTTTTTTTCCTTCACCAAGGGAAGTTTGATGTCTCATCACCTCTAGATTCAAGGCCCCAACAGAGCTTGAATAAATGACTAAGAAATGTCAGGATGGATTGAACCTGTACACTGTCAACAGCAATCTGGGAGAAAAGCAGGGGACCTCAGGGTGACTTATTGCTCTGGACACCTCTTTGAATCCTTCAGAACAGATGAGGTAATCATCCAGACTTGTTTTCCTTTTTGAGTAAAAATATAACCCAGGTGGGTGAGAAATTTGTTTCAGGTCATTTCTGCTAATAATCCCCATAATTCATAAATTTCTTCATGTCTGGGACAGAAAAATTTCATTTTTGAAAAAAGAATGTAGGAAAAACTAAAATTGACAGAATCATCCTTTTAGGTTCAGAGTCCTGGATTCTTGTTTCTTAAGATGTGAGTTTGAAATGATTCCACGTGTATTGATCCATGTCAGTGATCAGTTAAAGTTGCCACTTTTTTTTTTGTGGAGTTGCCTCATTTCCAATGCCTGTATGGTAGGCCGATAGATCATGGTCCTGTTGAATCTAATTGGTTGAAATAGAGTGATGTTTTGCTTCAGACATATTATGTACATGAAAATGGGTTTTCATGAGATGGAAAGAATTTCAATTTTTTAAAAAATGTATGACAAAGCGAAACCAACATTTTGTGGGTGGGTGTAGGTGGGTATGGGTCTATATGAGAATGGCTAGAGATCATTTTCTCCCTTCTGGTCCTCCCATCTTTTGTTTGAATGGATTGATGTCAGATCTGGGCAGGATGATAAAATGTCTTAGGCCATTTCCTCACTACACTGTTATAGCACTATTATTCCACTTTCAACATCCTGTGGAATTCTGGGGTTTGCAGTTCACTGAGGCCAAAAGTCTATGGCTGAGAATTCTAAATGCCCCTCCCTAAACTGCAAATCCCAGGATTCCATAGGATGTTGAAAGTAGAATAATAACACTATAACAGTGTAGTGTGGAAATAGCCTTAGTTACATCTTGTTTGGATCACTGCAAAATACCCTGTGTTCAATTGCCTTCAGAGAGTTCTTGGAAACTTCAGCTGTGGACTTGCTACAGGGAGCATGCAACTTCCCTGTTGCAACAGCTTTTAAGGTTGCTGGATTTTTTTTTCTCCCCTAAGCACAATTCAAAGTGCTGGTTATGCCCTACCAATTCCTATACAGCTCAGGTTATCTGAAAGGTCATATCTCTCCTTACAGGCCCACCCATGTCTGAATTTTTTCTCGGAAGTCCTTTCACTCTGTCCTACCACCTTCTCAAGTACCATCTGGTCAGAACACAGAAGAGGGCCTTCTCGATGGATGCTCCTGGATTCTGGAACTCCTTTTCTAGAGAGGTCTGATTAGTGCGCTCCTTGCTGACTTTTCATAGACAGCTGGAGACCTTTTTGTTTTAGTAGGAATTTGAGGGTTGACTGCTCAGGGACAGGGGCTTTTCAGGCACTGTAAATTTTTATATTTGTGGTTCTTTTTAATAGTATGTTTTTCACTGCTTTTAATTTTATTGACATTTAATTTTTATTGACATTTTATTATATTTTAACTTTTGTGCAATGCGAAGTTTTAGTTGTATCTGTTTTAATATTTGCAAGCCACACCCAAATCCCAGATTGGGAAAAATGAAGGATATTAATATTAACAACAAAAACAACAACATTCTTAATTCCCATCCTTACCTTCCATGAAGGAAGGCAAAATACTAAGCTGTAGAATCATAGAATCATAGAGTTGGAAGAGACCCCAGGGGCCATCGAGTCCAACCCCCTGCCATGCAGGAACAGCCATCAAAGCATTCCCAACAGATGGCCATCCAGCCTCTGCTTAAAAATCTCCAAAGAAGGAGACTCCACCACACTCTGAGGCAGCAGATTCCACTGCTAGACAGCTCTGACCATCAGGAAGTTCTTTCTGAGGCTCAAGTGGAATCTCCTTTCCTGCAGCTTGAATCCATTGCTCCTTGTCCTAGTCTCTGGAGCGGTAGAGAACAAGCCCACTCCCTCCTCAACATGACATCCCTTCAAATATTTAAACATGGCTATCATGTCCCCTCTTAACCTTCTCCTCTGCAGACTAAACATGCCCAGCTCCCTAAGCCGTTCCTCTTAGGGCATGGCTTCCAGACCCTTCACCATTTTGGTCGCCCTCCTCTGGACACGTTCCAGCTTGTCGACATCCTCCTTGAATTGAGGTGCCCAGAACTGGACATAGTATTCCAAATGAGGCCTAAACAATGCAGAATAGAGTGGTACCATTACCTCCCTCCATCTAGACATCTTACTCCTATTGATACAACCAAGGCCCTTTCCGCACATGGGAAAGGAACCACGCAAAAACGCTACTCACCGGACTTCTTCAGCGTCTGGCCGAGTCCATCGGGACAGGGAGCAGTGCGAGCTCGTCGCTTCACACTGCTCCAGCGTCCAAAATGGCGGCTTCCAGTTGCTGGAGGCTCTCCACCAACCAGAGAAGCTCACCAGCCTAAAGCCTGCCCCCAGCAGATCTGCAGGCATGCACTTGCGCGCACCTGCAAATCTGCACCGGAGCACGGCAACGGAGCAACACGGAGTCGCGCACTCCGTGTTTTTTAAAAACCTCTAAAAAGAGGTTTTTAAAAAATGTGCTGCTCAACCAGTTCCGGTCGCTCCGGAGCAGACTGAGGTGCGGAACTGCGAAAAGTAGTCTGCCCCAGTCCACTCTATGGTGTGGAAGACCTCCGTCAGAGGTCGCTCTGCACCATTTTAATGGCCCAGTGCAGAAATGGCCCAAGAATCACGTTGGTTTTCTTGGCTGCTGAGTCACACTGCTTACTCATGTTCAGCTTGTGATCTACCAAGACTCCTAGATCCTTTTCACATGTACTGCTATCCAGCCACACATCCCCCATCCTATACTTGTGACTTTCATTTTTTCTGCCCAAGTGCAAGACCCTACATTTCTCTCTGTTGAAATTCATTTTGTTAGTTTTGGCCCAGATCTCCAATCTGTACCAAGAACTATGGGGGGGGGAGACTCTAGTGTGTATCCCAGAGGAACTTGTTTCAAGTTCCTGGAAGCGGAGTGTTTTTCTGCTGAAAATCTTCAGCCGAGGCAGGTGACATGAGGGCACCTCCGTGATTGTCACATGGGAGAAATTTGTGGCTGTCATTTTTGTCAAAGAAATTCAGGTCAAGATCTGCTACCTAATTACTTAGAAGTCTCATTAAGCCTGGGCAAGCTGCGGCAGATCCATCCCATAATCAGCTGAGGCAAATGGCAGGCAGAGTGCAGTTCATTAGAAAATAGCAGTGTACACAGAAGTGATCAAAATAATAAGGCAGACCTGTTGGTTCTGGTTTTTCCACCTCGCCATCATTAGTGAGCTGCTTATCTATTGAGGCATGAGAACAATCAGAGCTACGCCACCCTGTTCTAGTGCTATTATTCCACTTTCAACATCCCGTGGAATCTGGGGTTTGCACTTTATGGAGGGGCATTTAGACTTCTCAGCCAGAGATCTCTTGGGCCTCAGTAAACGACAAACCCCAGAATTCCACAAGATGTTGAAAGTGGAATAATAGCACTAGAACAGTGTAGGGTGGAAATGGCCTTAATTTCAATCCATCACTGATAAGAATTTAACAAAAATCTCTAATTCCTTCCTGTTTAGGATGCCAAGGGATGATGAAAATACTAAATGTGAGAAAAATTAAGCCAGACAGTTTCATTCATTCTGGCACAAGGCTTTGAGTGTGGAACTGAACTCCCTGCATATTCAACCACATTCATGTGAATTAGAATTTCTACATACTTTCATTGCCCATTCCCCACCCCCTGAAGGCTGTTCATTTTTAAGTGTAGCAGAAACTGAAATCTTTACAAGACGTATCCCAAGATGCGCAAAAGCCATTAAAAGGTGGCTGAAATCTGAGCTGACCTCAGGAAAAAGAAAATGTTACCTGATTAAAATTCTGTGATTTTTCTTTTTGCCAACCCTATGAGAAGATATTTGCCTCAACAAATAAGGTCAGTGGTTGAACCTGGAACTTTTTGCATGCAAAATATTTTCACTGTCATCAAACCATTTGTCAACTGCCGAATGTTGCTTCTGGAATAAACAGCAGCCATTTGAGAAGCTGTGGTTTGCATCTTTAGTTGTAAACACCAAACTCCCATAAAATGTGAGATGATCAATGCAACCTGATCACTATGTAGTTTTAACTGGAAGTATATCCAGGGAAAATTTTGAGTCATTTAAATGTAAGGATTATAGGTTCTCCCCCCTCCCCTGCTTTGCTTCAAACAACTTTTGCTTGGCATTTTTAGAACTCTATTAAAAACATTTGACAAGGAAGAATTTCTGCCATTTTTGCTCTGCTTTACTGAAAATAGAGGCTGATTATTCTCCTAAAGGTACAGGAGCTGGCTTGCCTGATTTCAGCCTGTTATTTGGGTAATGCTGTCTTAGAATTATTACAAATGTCACATTCTAATCGGGGCCAGTAACTCCCGACTGTGGAGTATGATTAACCCTGACATTTCATAGTGGAAGTGTTTTAAGAACATCATTTCGTACAGTTGTATATTTTACGTTCTCATTTCCATCTTACACCTTAGCAGAGATGTAACAGCCCTGGCCTACAAGAACAGCTGATGAAATGGTAAAAAATGTCTCTAAGGAAAGTTGTGTGGGATTGTCATGCAGTTTTTAATCCTTTAGCACCCCCTGCCACTATCTCGCAACCTGCTGTCATTCTTAACAGCTAGAATCTATAGGTGTCAAAATCAGTCTATTTCCACAAATATTTCTATTTCTCCACTTGCTGCTAATATATGTTTGGGGAAGAACATTGTTTGCATTATGCATCCAATTGCCGTTAAGTCTCACATGGGTTATCATTATCTGCAAAGGATGAAACAGTTATTGTCTTAAGTGCCCAGTCACCACTGTGTTTCTTTGGATTTGGTGATAATATCCTGTCTCCCACCCCCCATGATGTCTTTGGGTCATACATGGATATTTGGAAAGAGCAAATCTTATAAGCATAGAGCTCTATATATGTTGGCATCATGCTATCTAGAACCCCTTGTGATCAGGGTCCTAAATCACAAGAAAGCCCATGCATTTAGGCGTGTGTGTGTGTGTGTGTGTGTGTGCGTGTGTGTCTAGGCTTTTGCTCTTCTGAGAGATTTTCCCTTTTCATTCGTCTGTGTTCAGCAGCTAAACACAAAAGCAGGAATGGGTAGGTGTATGATTCTAAATACCTTTAGTCATATATAGAATATGTAGAGAGGGCTTATGTTGAATCTACTGCCTGTGTAGAACATAAGAATCTAGCATGAGTCACCTTGGATCAGACCAAAGCTTCATCTAGTGTACCATCTTGTTTCCTACAATGACCAACCAGACACTTCTGGGAGACCAGCAAGCACACTGAGATGGCAGAGATTCTCTACTGTGGTAACACTCTATCCATTTCTGTTCAGTGGCAACATAGCTTCTGAGCTGTGGACTTCCCTAGAACTATTATGATGAGTATCTATTGAGAGCTCCAAATAAGTGCTATGACATGTGACTTCCATATAACCATTAGAGTAATTAGCTATTCACATCCATAGATTCATCTCAGCTTGTGGTCATCACCTTATCTTGTGGCAATGAATTCTATAAATTATGTCCAGAGTGAAGAGTTGTTTTCTTTTGTCATACTTAGAATGGCAAATATGGAGAATTTTCTCCCCACTTTGGAAGTGATATTCAACCCCCCACCTACACATAGCAACAGCAGAACATTTATTAAAGCACTCATAAATCCTTTCGGCTTCCATGATGAGAGCTCTGTTTTCTCTTTTATGCCCCAAGACTTGTTTATGCCTCCAAAGCTGGTGGTCCATGAGTTATCATTTCTCAGTAGTGGTTGTCACAGACCAGTGGGAAGAGATACATTTTGAGCTAGTGAGTCACATCAGATTCAATCAGATTGCTGATTACAGGCTTTGCAATTTTTTTTCGCTACCCAAAGGGATCCCTGGAGTGGTCAGCAGGTGGCCTTGCTGATAGTCTGGGGATGGAAACTAGATCAGAAGGACTGACTCATTTTCATTGTAAATGAAGCTTGGCAAACAATGTGAGATGCTTGCTCTCCACATGTCACCATGAATCACTGGTCCATATCCAGGCATCTCTAAGTCAGAGCTTGGCTCTGTCACTAAAGACAGTGATGCTTTCTGATGTGACAGGTCAGAGGGAGGAACACAAAAGCCCAGTGGATAGATCCTGATTCTGCAAGTTGTCAGATTTCTGTTTTGCTTAAAAATAATAATTATAAAAAAATGGAACCACTAAGCATGGCTTGCAGGTGGCCTTCTAGGAGATGCCCTTGGAGTCTTCACCAGATCAGAATCAGAGAAGAGGCATAGAAGGATTCAGCTAGGACAGAATCAGTCCTCTCCCAGCCCCTGCAAAAGGCAAAACAGGTCAGGGTCCGGTGTCAGGTTCACACAGAATCATGTCAAGGAATATGAATTGCTACACAAGACTTTAAAAATGATTGAATTGGTCTGGAGTTTTGACTACCTCCCCAGCAGCTTTCCTTTTAGTGAGCACCCTCATATATCTGCAGGTCTCCAACTGGAGACATGCTTGTTAGCATCATTGGCTGGCAACAATCATTTTAAAATCCCCCACAGCATCTCCCAAATAGCACCAATCTGGAACATGGTGGATGATTTAACACAGCCGTTCCCAGGCTACAACAGTGGTATTGGAAAAGTGGCAGCTCAGACATTGCAAATATCAGCTGCCCAAGGGTTGGATTTGAGTGAGAAGGTTCAAGGAACCTGTCAATAGTGAAGGAAGGATTGCTTGCTTGAAGGAAAGGAAGCAATAATTTTGTTGTAATGATGTATGTGGAAGGAAAACTGTCAAACTCCTTTGAAAATAAATTATTGATAAACGTGGTGGACAAGTGCAAAGTAGGCAGGGCTCCTATGCATGTACAGACTGTCCCTGATTGACAAGTAGCACCTGCCAACTTTCCATCTTTTCACAGCTATTAAAGCTGTAAAAAGTCTTTCTTTCTTCACACCTGGTTTACTCTATTACAGTCTTCCTAAACTGATGTTCACACATACTCCACATATTCAACTTCAATGCTAGCAGGATAAATTATGAGAGTAATAGTCGAATGTATCCGGAGAACAACAAATTAGAGAGGGCTGCCAAGCTGACTGACCAGCCAGCATTATTTTCCTGGTTCCTTTTGTGATGGTTACTGGTTGGTTAAGGTCAGATAGGTCAGGGCTACCAAATTAGTCTCTGTAATGTCTCATTCCTGGATCAGTCAAGCTGGGAAACAAGTCTTGACACAACTCCACTTCGAGGATAAGCCTTCTGTGGCCAGTGTTGGTTTTTAAAAGATAAAGGAAACATAACTTGACTTTTGTGATATTGAGGCTTTGCTAGAAGAATGTGTATTCCTCCTGAGATCCTCTTCATATTGTGTGAGAACCAATCTGAAGGTGGGGCAAATTGTAACTACTCTAGTTCTGTTCAGATATAAGCCAGACTATTTTGGCAAAGTTTTGAACTGGATACAGGCCTTAAACTGGGATTCGCCATCTTACATATCTGCTCTTCAGATCTTATAAATATCTACTATCCAGCAGTTACAGCACTTAGTTGGCTGGCTCATCAACAACTGAAGCAATCTGGTGCCTTCTTGTCTAAATTGTCCTTAAGCCAGGTGAGTTCTAAATATAGGCCCACTGATTCTCTGTTCATGATTTCAATCAAAGATGGAAATGAGAAGAAGAACAAATCTAACCCGCTAGCCAGAGAAATAACAGCTCTTGAAAATTTGACTCTCCAGCCTCCCTGCTACTTCCGATCAAAGATTTTAGTGGTTCTGTGGCTTTTCACAAGGATCTGCCTATCAGCATACAACATTCCTCAAAGCACACTATATAGGTACAGTCCTTGCTAAAGATGAGAACTACAAAAACAAAAATTACATTGGTAAGCTATAAAAACACCAGTTGTTGTTGTTGTTATTATGTGCCTTCATTTCTGAATTATGGCACCCTAACGCAAACCTATCACAAAGTTTTCTGGGGCTGAGATTATGCCTATTTCCGTGCTACACTGTCATAATGCTATTGTTCCATTTTCAGCATCTGGTGGAATTCTGGGGTTTGTAGTTTACTGAGACCAAAGAGCTCTCTGGATGAGAATTCTAAAGTCCTCTCCCTAAACTGCAAACCCCAGGATTCCATAGGATGTTGAAAGTGGAATAATAGCAGTAGAGCAGTGTAGTGCAGAAAGGACCTATGGGACACAAGGACAACCAGTGGGTTTCATGGCCAAGAGAGAAATCAAATCCTGGTCTCCAGGGTGGTAGTCTAATGCTCAAACCATTACACCATGCTGATTCTGTAGAAAAACCACTACCCAGTTTAATTCAGACACGTTCCATTCAAGTTAGGGGCAAAATATTCTATGGATTTTAATGGGTCTATACTACCTGGCACCAACTATCGGATTTAGGTCTGCATTATCTGGTTCAGCAGAATGTATTTAGCAAATTGTTAATGCTCATATTCTCCATGCAAGGAATATAACAACAACAACAACAACAACAATGCTAATTGTTTATTTGTTACCCCTCTCTCCTCAAGGCTCAAAGTGGGGTACAACAAAGGTTAAAATACAATTAAAAACACATGATTAAAATATACTAAAATATACTAAAAACACAAAACCATTCAAATACAAATATAATAATTAAAATAATAATTAAAAATACATTATAACTAAAAATAGACTGGGTGGGTCGTTGTGACTATGAAACACAAGAATGTATGAAATTTTGCTTTGTTTATATCTCAGAGACCTATTTCTTTGCAAGTATGCTGGACTTCTGCTAGAAAAGTTTAAACCTTTCTTCTTGTATACCACAGATAATCAATCACAATATTAAAGGAAATATTCAAGATGCTGATTCTATTTTAGGAAGAGGGTTTGATACCTTAGATAGCTTATTTTAAGTTTGGACTGGTGGTTCCAAAACACTGGTCCTTTAGATGTTTTAGACTTCAGTTCCCAGAATCCTTGACTCTAATTCAAGCTGGCTAGGCATTTGGGAGTTGAAATCCAAAACATCCAGAGGACCAAAGTTTGAGAACCACTGGTTTGAACTAAAACTTAGGACAGGGCCACCATTCTACTGATATGGAAGCCACCAATTACCCATCATAACACAGACTGTACTGCTGTGGAGAATCTAATTCTCATGATTACCAGAGACACTAAATATAAAGTGTATGCAAAAAGGCATTTTTTGTATGCCCACAAATTTCTATGGAAACATCTAATTCTTGCTATGGAAATAGCAAGCTATACCAAGGCTCAGGGACCCAGAATATACCAATGGTGTCATCAATATGTGCTAAGGCTTAGAGGGCTCCAGTCAGATCAAAAGCATGACCCACTCAATGCTAGGCATGTAAAAAGCTCTTGGATTTCTTGAATATCTCTAAATCCTTCGTTCATTTTTTTTCCTCTCCATGTTTTGTATCAGCTTGTTAGACTTTGTGATTTCATTCTTAGAAACACCCTGCAAATCTCACTAATGTGTAAATGCTCAAGGTGAGGTGTGTGTTTTCTTACATGTCTTGGGAGGTGCAAAAATGCCACTTTCATCAAGACTGTCAAGTTTACTGAAATTTCTTTCCACATCCACTGGATTCCAAGAAAGTTAGCAATTCATAGGTGGATATCTAATAGCATTTTCCGTCAAAGCTGATCCTTCACCAGGCCAGAAATAGCTAATTGTATCCAATCTTAGAAATCATATGTGGTAGAGACAGACACATCTAAAATGTTGAAGTGCATGGATGCTTTCACTTCCCCACCTCTACAACTTGTCCATCCCTGGTTCTATTCATTTCATTTTACCCACAAGACAAGATCTGTCATTTTGTACTTCCCTCCAGAAAAACCACAACATTTGCACATGCTGCAAAACATTCCCCAGTTGACTAAAGCATGTTTAAACAGTATGAGGGGGTGTGAATCTGCAGTGTGCATTATTGACAAGGCACACACTTCTGCAGCTGCCCATCAATGTGAGGAATCTGGAGGAGAAATTGTGTCCATCCTGGAGACTCAAGGAAGAGTGGACCAAGACAAACTATTGGACCTTGGACTTCAGTTGAATTCTTCACACATCCCTACATGAGGCTTCTGGAAGTGAGAGTTGACAACACTAGCCTAGTGGGACCAGTGGTCTCACTTAGTATAAGACAGCATCCTATAACAGCTGCAAGTAAGACCTGACAACTCTCAGTTACATGGATCAGTGGTCTGACTCAGTATTAGAAGGCTTCCTGTATATTTAAGTACTGTGTCCCCTCCACATTTGCAAGGGTTTGGGAACAGAACCCTTGGAAAAGTGGAAAAACCACAAATAACCCACCTTGCAATCCTCCTTCTATTTCTATCCAGAGGTCTTTCCCCCACCACCCATTCCTTTGCCTCTGGCCCAAGTACTACAAGTGGGAAGAAAAAACAGTGTAAATTGCTTACCAGTACTTTCCCCTCAGACAGAAAAGAACAGATTGCTGAATTCTGGCTTTCTAGCTACTTTCAGTTACCATCTTAAGAAAGGAGATTCCTCCCAGATGGGCAGGGCTAGGAACAAGAGAGCACCTGACCAATCAGTGGCCATTACACAAGAGAATGTCCAGCTATGTGGCAGAGAGGACACACCTCTAGCAGTGTGTGTGTGGGGGTGCTTTGCTAATCGAAAAGGGACAAAATCCATTTTAAACACAAGCCTAGCAAGCCTGGGGTAAAGAATGCAAGGATATGGGAGGAGGAGAATGCGGTGGGGAGAAGGCAAGCATGTGCCTCAGGAACAATCAGATTCATGAAGGTCAAACCCACAAATGTGGAAGGAGGACTGTAACTGTATTCCTTCCTGTATGCCAGTTCCCAATTTGTAAACAGGAAAAAAAAGGCATGCTCTCTCACATACAAATGGCAGCTATTTAGAATTCTGCAAGACCCAGGACCCTTTCACACTGTACAGTTATGGCACTAAGATTCCACTTTAACAGCATGGCTTCAGCCTATGGAATCCTAGAAGCTGAAGTTTAGGGAGAGATGTTTAGAATTCGCAGCCAGAGAGCTCTAGTATCTCATTAAACTACAAACCCCACAATTCAATGGGATACAAACGTGGCAGCTAAAAGGAATTAGTAATATGATTGCATAGTGTGAAAGATGCCTATAGATGCTGATTCCCTGATTCAAGCCAAGAGGGATTATAACCTCCATTCAGTGTGATTAGAGGTGAAGAAGGACAGGGCTCCCAGGCCTTTAATAGTTGTACAAGCAGGTGAATTTCAACCAAGGTGGCTTATTGTAAAGGTGCAAGAAAAAAATGCGGTCACAAGACATATTTCCACAGGGAAATGTCACAGCTACAGGCTCAACACTGTAGAGTTAACTTTTTCTTAGAGTCTGTTCATGTCAGAAAGATGTTTAGTCTCTTTTTTTTTCAATCCCCCCCACCCCACCTTTATTTTTTTCCCCTCTGTCCTTGTCAATTTGGCAAAGAAACACCTGGATACTCTGATGTTTCAAAGATTAGATAAAAAATCACAAAGGATGTTTCAGTCACCTTGGCTTGTTTTTGTGACTTCAGGCACACAAAACTTTTCTTTGTGAATTATGAACAAAACTTCTGTGTCCTTGGGCTTTGTGATAAAAGGTGATAAGGGTAGAAGGTGAACCTGTTTGTTTGAAAGAGAATTTTGAGACACTCCCTGGTCCTGAGTGTGACAGTTCCAATGGTTGCATTTCTTCTAATTTTGCACATAGGCAGTGGGAACTGGTACTTCTATTATGGCAAAATGAACTTTTCTGTTTACTCATCCTCCAAAATAAGCCTTTCTTCATCCTTCCTTTCTTCCAGAGAGTCAAATGGTCTTGAACAATAGAAACCACAGCATTTCAGCTTTCATTCTAAATGTTAAATAAATACAAGGCAGCATTTTGATACTATATTGTTGTGGAAAAGCATTTGAAAAATCTCTTACACTGAGTTGTAGAGGAAATGTGATTAGAGTTGTGAAAACCCTGATTATGCAATTAGGCTATTTCTGCCTTCTTGCATACTAGGGATGGAAAGACTATTTGAAAATATTGGGAGAAACATATTTCTCAAATTTCTGGAAAGCCTGGTGAGCAGAATCCTGGACTGATGAGAATCTTTGTAGTTTGGGGCTTATTCTGCACAAAATTCATATTTTATTTATTTGTTTATTTTGTATTAGTTTGCACAGAAAATATTATCTGAGCAAATGTGTGCATTTTGCACAGAACAAGTCCCCAACTCAGCATTTTCTGTACAAATTCTATTTTTACAAAAATACTATTTTCCACACAAAAGTACTACACATATATTTTGCTCAAATTTAGACTGGAACTGTGAATATTCTTTGATAATGACAGGTTTTTACAGGTCTTCTCATGGCAGGAAGAAAATTGCTAAAATTACTTGTTGTATACTCCAACAGCAAAATTAGTAAAGAAGTACATTTCTACAACCTACTGGCATAGGATGTTGGAGAAACCAATCAGCAAAGGCAGGTACATAATGTGCAAGGTCTGCTGTCAAAAGCAGGCATTTGTGGACATCTGTCAAGGTTCACAACCATGTACAGAATCCACAGACCAGTTTCTGGAATCTCCTGGTGTTGGTCTTTCATGCCCGTCGCCACCTATCCACTAAAGTGGGAAAGTGCAACCACCAGGCTTGATACACCACCAAGGCTGTTGTGTGGCCACTACAGCCCTCAGGACCCTTTAAAAAGTGTCACCCAATGCTCATTAGAGATTGTTGCAATTTTCCAACATAGCTTGCTCACCAGCTCCCATATCTCAGCTGAGTTCCTTTTTTTTTTTTTTTTGAAATGGAAATAAGTGACCCAGAAGTCAACTTCCAGTTTACTTCCTTCATAGCCTCCAATATTTCACAGATCAAAACCAACCATACTCTCCTACTGTCCCACTATGGCAAGGACGATCCTAATTGATCTCCAACATTCCACTTTTTCAGCTCCATGTTTTGGAGCTCCATATTTCAGCTCCACTTTTTCAGCTCCAAATGTTCATGTTTGTCTCTTTTTCTCCCACTTTCACTTCATCTTAACTTAATTCAGTTACCACAAACTGAGTTCAAAGTACAGAAATAGTGTGCACTCAATGTTTAGTGAGAGGAGGGAAGAGAAATGGACTTTGTGTTGCCCTTCCCAGTAGTCTTAGGTATAAGCGAACTGCTGCAGCCTCTTCTAGCTTATGTGTTTCTTCTCATAAATAATGTCTACTATCTTGTGTCCCAATTTCCATCTGTGAAATGTTTGAAGGTATGCCTGGGATGTGTATGACCAAGCAATATCAGAGTGTGGTCAAGACAGCAAAAGATAGGACCTAAAGAATGTACAAGCTAGAACATATAAGGTGGGAGAGGCTGCAGTTCTTTCTTTTTTGCCTGAGTCTACAGGAAAGTCAGAATGTTGCATTTCTTCTCCTTTCCCGCACCTCTGAGTTAGATGAGTTCCAACTACTATTGTACTTTGACATCAATTTGCAGCAATTGAAGTAAGCTGAGGACAAAGAAGGATGTCGGGGGAAGAAAGAGAAACTGGGATGTTTTAAAAATAGATAAAAAGATGGGAAAGCAAAAATCCCTGCCAAATCTGAATAGTTAGAGGATGATATTTGCAACCTGCCCTATATCATATGCTGTCTGGGTTGCTTACAATAAAATCAGTTTAAACTCTTTAAATTTGAAAGAAAAACATCAAACAATCAAAATTGTTGGAGGGTTTGCTTCCTGTTGAAAAAAAGAAAGGCCTCTTGTCATCATCCAGCATACCCACAAGGACAAAAGTAAGGAAATGAAGCAGCAACATCAAGTTCCTTTGATATCTTCCTCAACTAGGTTGCCCATATTGACTAGTGAAAGTAAACAGTGATGCCTTAAACACAAGCAGGGGTCCAAAGAATCCCCTTCCCAAAGACAGTCGGTGCTAGCACTGACCAGCAGGATAATTATAAAGGAGTTGCCACTCACACATGATCCTAAGTGTCCATTGAGGTTGTCAGGAGAAGCAGCACTTGGTGCTCTTCAGAGGTGGCGTGGTGATGAGCCTTCCCAGTTTTAGTGATAAGAACCTATCTATACCACTCAATTAAGGTTGTATGAGATGATTTGAACTGCCATTGTTGCATTCTATGGAATCCCAAAATTTGTAATCTGGTGAGATACTTACATTCTACTCTACAGTCCAGATCCTGAATAGCATCAGTAGAACTCTCCCCAAGAGAGAAATAAATACTTCACCAAGCTCCAAATCACAAGATTCCATAGGATGAAGCCATAGCACATGAAACAAGTCATATGAAACTGCTACTTCACTATGTAGTATAAATTCACATTGAGACAATGGAAGTCCTTCCTCCAGAGAATTTGGCTGACCCTTTCCGTGATGCCCTTAAGTTTCTTTCTTTCGATCTACCTTCAGTGATAATGGAATTGATCAACTAGTAATATTTGTTTCTTTAATTGACTATCACTTAATCTTTACTGCTTTTGTGAGTGGCTGTTTCTACATTGGATTCTTTTAAATGTGTTGATTTATTTCCTTCTCAGTTTTTGTCCTTTTGTTCAATCTGACTTCAGACCCTGTTGGGTGGAAACAAATACTAGAAATGTTAATAAATATTTCCCAAATGGACATTTGAATCATTGGCCATTTCTGCACTAGACTGTTATAGTGCTCTTATTCCACTTTCAACGTCCTATGGAATCCTGGGGTTTGCAGTCCAGGGAGGGGCCTCAGGATTCCATAGGATGTTGAAAGTGGAATAATAGCACTATAACAGTCTAGTGTGGAAACAGCCATTGTTGCACTCTGCAGGTGCAATTAGTTCAGTAGTCCAATAGAAAAACAGTTTTGAGTTGTAGCTAGAGTTTCAGATGAGGACAGAAGGAATTCCCACATGGCCATAAAGCTCACTTTGGAGCCAGCCACTTCCTCCTAGCCTAACTTAGCTCAGGTTTGTTGCAAGGCTAAAACCAGTGTGGCAGGTACGTCATGTATACCATGTTGTGTGCCATCTTGAATTCCTTGGAGAGAAGGCAGTGAACATAGCAAATTGTTAAATAAAACAAAGAAGGTAATCCTAGGGATAAAACGAATGAGAGAGAGAGCCATGTGTGCTCTTTCAACTCATTAGAGGAAAGGCAGGATCTAAATATAATTAATTAATTTGACAGAAGTGGTTGCTTCTGTGTGCAGGGATCTGTCTCGTTTCTGCCTCAGTGACTATGCATTCTTCAATCTTCACTTTAGGAGAACCCCATGAATATTCACCATACTAAAATAGAACGTCATGAGCCTCTAATGGAGTAACGCAACTTATCTACTAATCATTGATAAGTGAGCACTTTCAACAGAGAATTTACCAAAGTCCTAATAGTTCTCTCCTCTCTTTGAGACCACATTTACAGCTCCCTTAATGCAATTAATTTACAAAGGCAGAAAACCATGTATTCTTGCATTTAGCCATAGGATGTATTGTCCACTTCCACAGTTAAATAACTTGTGGGGATCCCACAGATGTTTCAGAGTTGTTGTAGTTGTTGTTACAGTCCTCCCCTTACATTAGCAGGTTTGACCTTCATGAATTTGATTATTTGCAAGGCATGTGCTTACCACCGCCGTCCCCCCCATCTCTCCCTCCCATTCCCTTGCATTGCTCACCCCAGGCTTGCCAGGCTTGTGTTTAAAATTGATTTTTTTTTTCTTTTTGGGTGAGCAAAGCCCCCCTCCCAATCCTGGAGGCATGTTCTCTCTCCCATGTGACTGCACTTTCTGCTGTATAACGGCTGCTGATTGGTCAGGTGTTCTCTTTGCTCCTACCCCTCCGTTTTCATGATGCTGCCAGAAGTAACTAGAAGGGAAGAACGTGTTATTCCCCCTTTGAGAGGAAAGTACTGGAAAGCCTTTACTATGTTTTTTTCTCCCCCACCCCCCACTGCTGGGATCAGAGGGAAAGGAATGAGACGGGGGAGCCTTTGAGGGGAATAGCGAAGGTGGGAGTTATTTGTTATTTTTCCACTTTTGTGAGGGTTCTGTGCCATTAACTCTTGCAAATGTGGAGCGGCCAATGAATCAATTTTGCTACTGTTGCTGGGACCACTTTTTTAAATGGCTTTGAAGAAAGCAATGTTTTATAAGAACATAGGAAGACATTATAACACAGACAGAGGAGAGATTTGCCTGACTAGGTTTAACTTTAAATCAACAACCATTCTGGCCCCTGATGCTTCTTGACAGCTCACAAGACAAAGTGTCGATCCATATTTAGTCTTTTAATGAGGGAGCAAATGAAGTTCAGTGGCCCAAATTGTCCATGAGAGCTGTGTGAAGAGAAGACAAGGGTTACAAGAAACCCCCAAGGTGTGGAAAAATGAAGAGAGATGAGGATAAAGGAGAGTTGGGATGGAATAAGCAGAGGCCTTCCTTTTTTCAGTGGAAGAAACTGGTGGAACAATCTTGCAGCTGTCCTGGCTTCTGAATGCAATGATGTCCATTACACTAGATGCCAGGATCACTGCTACAGCTCTTCAGGGCACTTACAAGGACAAATGGGGACAAGGATTCCGGGCTACCCACTGCCTCTTGAACATGTGACTTTGGGTAGCTTGAAGCACAGGATAGCTATATGAAGTGAGTGGAATATCCCATTTCCTCCCACACTCCAGAATATCCAGGTTCACACAACATCCTTGGAAGGTGATTGATTCACCTTCACTGAAGGTCTTTAAACACAGATTGAATGGCCATCTCTCCAGAGGGCTTTAGCTTTGACAGAGAGCTGGACTAGGGACATTTCCACACCGGGGGGGGGCGAAACGCGGCGGAACAGGGCGGCGCACGTGGGGACGGAGTTTACCTTAATCTGGGTGGCTCTGTCCCCACAGGGAGCAGTGCGCGTTCACTGCTCTACACACCGCCAGCGTCCAGCGGCATCCAGCGGCGCCCAAAATGGCGTCCGGCAGCTTCTGGCGGCGCTCCGCCAATCGGGGCAGCACACCAGCCGGAAGCCCACCTCCAGGCAGCTCTGCAGGGACGTGCTTGCATGCCCCTGCAGTTCTTCACGAGGCGCTGCAACGGGCTAGCACGATCTTGTTTTTAAAAGACCACTTGAAAGGTGGTCTTTATAAAACACGGGGCGCCACCCCCATGGCTGCACAAGGGTACTTTGAGGTTTAGAACCTCACCTTTTCAAACCGCCGTAGCGCACCTCGCGGTGTAGATGACCTCCTGGTGAGGTCGTCCCAGCGCGGGCTATATCCCCGTGTTGAAATGGCCTAGGTGACCAATGAAATCTCTGCCAACTCTGTGAGTCTATGAGCAAACTATATGAACTGTTCTTGTAACAGGATTAAGCTCACTGACTGACCATTGAAGCCCAATTAGGAAAAGAAATCCGAATGGAACTTCTCTTGCTGTAACCTCTGTCAGGGCCTTTCTGCACTACATTGTTATAGTGCTATTATTCCACTTTCAACATCCTGTGGAATTCTGGGGTTTTTAGTTTACTGAAGCTAAAGAGCTCTTTGACTGAGAATTCTAAATGCCCCTCCCTAAACTGCAAACGTCAGGATTCCATAGAATATTGAAAATGGAATAATAGTACTATCACGATGTAGTGCAGAAAGGTCTTTGGTCTACAGAACAGGTTCCCTTTCTTCTTTAAGGCTATAGTTTCAGCCTGGCTACCCAAGAGCAAGTCTCACTAAACTGCTTCTGAGTAGACATATTATTGGATTTGTGTGTTAAGCTCTTACGTGTCCATCTTTTCCCAGCCACCCAGACACTTAATCCTCTCCTCTCCTACCTTTTCAGCTTCTTTTAAAATATTTCAGTTTCTCTCTTCTCCTCCTACTTTTTCTCTTTGCCCTTCAAGTGCTGCAAATTAAGTTCAAAGTTCTAAAGTAGTTTGTACTCAATTAGCTCTGCAGGGAAAAAAGGAGTGGTGGAATCTTATCCTTCCCAGCAGGTTTAGGAAAAACAAACTTCTGCAGGTTTTCCTAGCTCTTGTGATCTTTCTCATTAGCAGTTTTTGCCATCATGGCCATACTGCAATGTCACTTGGCCACACGGGTCCATGTTTTCATCTGTTAAATGTTGGCAGGTATGTAAAAGCCACTAGTCCCATATTAACCCTAGTGCCCTCTTCTGTCCTCCATTCCCATCTCTTCCTCCCTGTTGGCCACACTGGCTGGGGTATTTTGAGAGCTTTCCAAAGTTCATATTCCCCTCTGTCACCAAACACTCAGGAATGGACTATAAGACCCTCTAGGGGGCACACTTTTCCAACCACTCCTTTAGTAGGTCTAACACGTCTGCCATCTAATGGCAGACTCAATATTGTACAGCAGGCTACAGATAGCTTCAATTAATTAACAGGAATTAATCAATTTTTAAAATAATAACTATGAGAGATAGACCCTCAGGGTCCCCTTAGTGTCTGCAACACGTTTCAGGTGTCTATGTTTGATATACTTGGAGTTATAATAGACTCTTATTTCCCCTTCTTATTATCATAGATTTTGCAAAGTGCAGTGCCAACTTAGAAAATGCATGAAATGACAAGTTATGTTCCCGTTTGGGAAGTGCAAATCTGGTGTGAGCTGCAAGCCAAATGAATTTATCATGTACCCCTAGCTGCAAGTCAAGGATCAAACATTCAAATGTGTATGCTGGGAGGGAGGGATACAAAAACACTCAGCCACTCAGAGAACATTCTGTTATGGGCTGACATATAACTGCCATTAATAGATAATAAATTAACAAAAGTGCTTGGAAATACACGCCGAGAGCATCTGCTCACAGATGTCTATATCACCTGTTGTTATAATAATAAATTACCCCAGGCCTGGATTTGTTGTCTGATATTGCCACATCTGTATGCATTTGAGAAAGGAAAATCACTTTCATTTATTTAGTAACAACTAACAAGTACCATTTTTTCTCTCTAAAATCCCAAATGCTGAAGTTTACATGCCCAGATTATTTAATTGATGTTTTTCCTTGATGTGTCATTTTTCTTCTTATCTAATTCCTTGGCCAGTGGCATATTGGTGAAGACATTCAGCGTTCATGGGAAGGAAACATCTGACCTTCCTTCCAGCTCAGGGAACAGTGTGGACTACAGGCTTCTTCTCTGCAGTCAAGGAGCAAAGGTGGAAATGATAGATTATTTAATATCAGGAGAATTTTGCATGGAAATGGCCTTTCTGTTTGCTGAACACAAAGGTTTTTCATGAAACAAGAGGTCTCATTTGCAGTTTGCAAAGCTTTTGTATGAAAAGCAGCTCTGCTTTGCAGATCTAAGGATGTTTTGCATGGAACACAAGAGCTGGCTTGCAGACTGGGAAGATATTTTTACATGGAACATGGAACTCCAGTTTGCATACAGAGAATGCCGTCACAGATCCCATGTTCACAGAAAGGTAGACTGCAAGTTAAATAAATAAACATAATAAAATAATAGTACACAGTTCTCCTACACACTGTCAAATGGGACTGTAGATTCTGCAAAGATGTTGAACTCTGGTTTATTTCTGAGAAAATGTACGCAGAATTACACTGTGCTTTCCGTGCCAGTGAACTGTGGCATTGGGGCAAATAGATAAGATTGACAACTACTGTTTACTTTGACTTTGACTCATGTCCTCAGCTGCAGATACTGCTGGAAACAGAATTCAGCTCTATGCTAAAAAGATTCTCCCATTCCTGCCATGTATCTTAGATAGCTTCTCTAAAGCTTAAACTAAAACCCAGAAATAAAATGGAACCCAGGACTCTGTTAGACTGCACAATTACAACATTACGTTACCCAAAAGGTGGGTGACCTTGAGGTCTACCAGCAGTGCCAGCATCTCCTTAGAAACTGGGGGAATTATAGCTCAAAGGAGGCCTGCACAAGAGGGAGTAACTGCAGGATCTTTTCATTTGTGTATACCAATACTAACTGTAGGATTCCAGTTGATGGTTTAAAACAGGGTGTTTTTATTGGAAATCAACAAACACACCCACACAAGAAATCAACCAGACTCACAAACCATACAAGGCTGGTGAAGGGAGAAGGGAGAAAGGTTGGACAGAGAGAAATTTCCGGTGCAGAGGGTAATATTTACTGGTCCTGGAGCATTAGTTTGATGAGGGTTTGAAGGTAGCATAAAGAAACAAGAGTCTGGGGTGCAGCGCAGCACCCCAACGTACTACATCTAAAGTACTACAAATTGCCACGGTTAGAGCTAGGGTTTAAATACCCTCTTCCTTCCCTGAAGGGGTGAATTTTAAATGGCTTACTGGCAGAGTTAAAAAAAGGGGGAGCAGAATAGATTGATTATCTTAACTGTAGGTGACAAAACCTTAATGGGAGTCGTGACAGTCTTTTAATGTCATGGTTGGGTAATGTGAATGGGGAACATCTCTGTAGGAAATGCGCACATCAGGGGTGCTTGCCTGCTGCACCTGGGCAGCTCACTATTATCTTGGTTGCTGGGGCTATTGAAAGGATTACTGGAAGCTCATTAACATTGGGTTTTCCCACCTAATCTTCTTGAACTTATACCCTGGTCATGCTAAGGCCATCCTTATCTAGCCCATGCTTACAGTCAGAGTCCTGCTTACCACATGTTGCCCAGCTATAAGTGTCTATCCTGTAGGATGGGGTGTGTAAGGGGTGACAACAGATACTACTTTAATTGCTGTAATTCTATCTTATGGAACCTTAGGATTTGTAGTTTAGATAAGGGTGCACAGAGTTCCCAGCCAGAAAGCTAGTGTCTTCCAAACTACAGCCTCCAGGATACCAGAGAATGCAGTCAAGGCTGTTAAAATGGAATCGAACTCTACAGTTCTGTAGTATGAAAGGATCTCCAGTCATTCTAACATAACTAAATATCCTCTTTTGCTAAATAAAGGAGAGAATCTTTGAAACACCAGACACCAACTGACACGCTGAGCATGAAGGTAATACATTACACATTCCAGTCTTATCTGTAGCTTGTTGCTTTGGTGTATCAAAGACAGAACGATATTCCTTTTGGAAGATAGTGCAAAGACGAGTGTTAATGCACCCCCTCCATGTAATAGGTAATATTTGTTTTTTCCTTTTTCTTGTTACTTTGGAGGGTAGGAACAAAAATTGCTTTAGGAAGCATTTTGAAAGGTTTTTTTTAAAGAATATCTATTTTCATACTTTATCAGCTTGATTTTTTTTCAAAAAAGAATCAAATCTAATATAAAACTAATAAGCAATGTAACAAGTGTGTAATGATAACAGTGTAATGATAACAGCAACTTACTTTGGTTGTGTGTGCACACAGCCATATGCGCTGCTGAATTTCATATCTATTTCCTTTTGAAAAGTAACTTTCTAAGCTCTGCTGCTACCTCATAATGGTTTAGAATTGCCTGGCACAAAAGCTGAGGACAGAA
Organism: Iguana delicatissima; assembly: GCA_948472985.1. Lineage (NCBI taxonomy): Eukaryota > Metazoa > Chordata > Lepidosauria > Squamata > Iguanidae > Iguana > Iguana delicatissima. Next base: position 64,750 of record CAOKZL010002103.1, read on the forward strand.
GAACTGGGAACAGGTTCAGTTCCTCTATCTAAGGATGCCAAGTTTTTCAAACAGCAGTATGGCAGCCCTCTCTGTTGCCAGGCCAGGTCAAGACTGACTGGTATACATGAAACAGATCTATACAAAACCCACCTCAAGTCTTGTGAGAAAAGGTCCACTTGTGAGATTTCCAGGCTCTCTTACAAGAAGCCCTCATCTCGCAAGACTTAAACCAGGCTTTATATAGGCTCACGTCAGTCACCAGGGTCTACAGAGCTGAGAGCAGGAAGAACAGGTGCCAACTATACTTTCAACAGATACCCACAGCATTTGGTATGTTGCTTGAGGCCTTCTTGCTACAGAACACATACCTGGACATCAGTCTTTTGTGAGCACAGCTTGTGCCTACTCTTCCTGCTCTCCTCATAACAAAAAGTATAAGCTTTGGAGCTGTCTAACCCCAAAGACAAAAGCATATAGAATGTAGCCAGGCTCCAGGCCCTTTTCTGGACCACTGGGCCACAGCAAATTAGAATCATAGAATCATAGAAATGTAGAGTTGGAAGAGACCCCAGGGGCCATCCAGTCCAGCCCCCTGCCATGCAGGAACATCCTCAAAGCACTCCTGACAGATGGCCATCCAGCCTCTGCTTAAAAACCTCCAAGGAAGGAGACTCTACTACACTCCGAGGCAGCATGTTCCACTGCCGGACAGCCCTGACTGTCAGGAAGTTCTTCCTGAGGTTCATGTGGAATCCCCTTTCCTGCAGCTTGAATCCATTGCTCCTTGTCCTGGTCTCTGGAGCAGCAGAAAACAAGCCCTCTCCTTCCTCTATATGGCATCCCTTCAAATGTTTAAACATGGCTATCATGTCCCCTCTTAACCTTCTCTTCTGCAGACTAAACATACCCAGCTCTCTAAGTCTATCCTCATAAGGTATGGCTTCCAGGCCTCTCACCATTTTGGTCGCCCTCCTCTGGACTTGCTCCAGCTTGACCAGCTTGAAATTGTGAGGGCTTCCCCTACCCTCTACACTTTGGGTCGTGGATGACTGACTCAAACTGATTTTTTTTATAGTTATTTGTTTGCTCGTTTATTTTTGCCTGCAATGGCAGGATTTGATTGATCCTACCTGTTAATGAAGGAAGAGTTAACCACTTACCAATACATATGGGGATCTACCACAGCTGAAAAGACCCCTTACCTAATGCCTTCAGCCCATGCTAGAGCCTCCATGCTCCCATGTGATAAAACCCTTCAGATTGCCAAGATGGGCAAGTCTCTTTCATTTCACTAGTGATGGTGATGATGATAATTGCTCCTTCATAGAATGGTAGGATCCTGCCTCTGGAAATCTATCTTGAACAGTTTTCTTATCTTGGACTGTCTTCTAGGCACAGACAGTGTTTTCTCCACATAAGAGAGCATTCATCCACTCAGTTCTCCCCACCCCAAACACTGCAACACAATATTCTTCTGCCTGTGTAAAGGGTTTGTAGTGACCACAAAGGTCACCACTCATTAACAGAAAGTGACCAGGCAGGGAATGAGGACAAGTGAGCTCACAGTAAATTAAATGTAGGAAGTGTAATTCTTTCCTTTCTCTTCTGATTAAATGTAGGGCACATTCACAGCACAAAAGCTCTCTCTTTCCCCTCACTTCCGCAGTACCCTTTAATAACTACTGCTATATCACTTTCCACTACAGATAGACAGTGTAATTCCCCTGTCCATCAAACATGTAGGTAACAACATGCTGAGAAAATCAAAGTGTTGGTGTTATAGATATAAACTGGCTTGTGCTTATTCCCCATGGTGTCACATCTCCCTGTGCCACGTTCCCTTGGGAGCAAATAAGTATAATAAGCTCCTTTTATTAAACAGAAATGAAACTTCTTTGTCTCTTAATGTTGCTTTAATGGCTACTTGCTTTGTGCTGTGTAGAAAGAACCCAGGCTGCAGAATCTATTGCTAGGGTAAGTATCTCCAAAGTTTTGTTGTATGAGTATTGAATGTCTTCTGTGGCAGACAGCATGATGTCCCAAGAGCTTTCATTTTAATAAACTTTAAAATCCTACATCTCAAACCAGAACTGACAATAGCAGCCACATTTTTGAAAATTCAAGGCTGAGCAAGTATAAAGCATTGTTGGACCAGGTATCACAGAAACAAAGGTTTAAATTCCTTCTTTTTGTTAGGTGTCGTCCAGTCAGCTTCTGCTTATTGATGACCATAAAAATGAGACATTCCAAGAAATCTTGGTACTAACAGCTCTGCTCAGGTCTTGTAAACTCATGGCTATGATTTTCTTTATTGAGTCCACCTGTAATGTGGTCTTCTTCTCTCCCTACTGACTTCAGTTGTACCAAGCATTATTGTTCCTTCCAGTAAGTCATGTTTTCTCATAATTTGCCCAAAAGTGTCATATCCTCACTTAGATACTTTGGCTTTCACTGAGAATTCAAGCTTCATTTTCCATCAGACCCATTCATTTTTCTTTTTGGTGTCCACAGTATTCACAGAACAATCCTCCAGTGCTACTTTTTGAACAAATTGACTTTTTTTCCCCCCAGTAAGCTTTCTTCATTGCTCAGCTTTTACACTTGTACATAGAAATTGGTAATACTATGGTATGGATGATCCTGAGTTCAGTAATCAATGGTATATTTTTATACCTGAGGATCTTACCTAGTTTCTTCATAGTTGCCCTTCTAAGAGTGAGCCTTCTTCTGATTTCTTGACTGCAGTCACCATTTTGATTTTGATTGATACTGAATCAAGGTACACTAGGCCTACATATAACATAAGAGATCCATTCTGAGAACATTCACATTATACAATTTTCACATATAATGTGGAACCATTTTCTTTTCTTACCTGAAATGAATGAAGAAGGCCATCAAAAACCATCACTATTGACCTTCTGATGTACTGGTATCATCAGAAGGTAGTCCTGGATTGTAGCACCAGGATGATGCAGGTGTGGAGTAAGAATAGTACACTTATCACAAATAAATTCAATGCTATAGGGTTTTATGTCCATGTGTACTTTACACAGTTTTCATTGAGGCAAAGCCCTTTAGAAGCTTGTTCAATAGCACATCGATAATCTATGTGCAGCTTGAGACATACACAAAATGTCCCTTTGACAAATGAACAACTGTTTCTGTGATTCTCTGCACTTTGCTATTGGCTTAAAGTTGTAGACATGCAGAGTAAGAAGACAGAAATGATCTTTAAAAGAAAATGGGCGGAAGTGTAAGAAAGCAGAACTAACACATGTGTAATATTGGCAGTGGAAGCAGGAGAAGGATTCTCAGCAGAGATGGAAAAGCCATCAGTCTTTGAAGCTTCAGCTGAAGGAACCACCATCAATATTGCACAAAGTAATGCTTTATGGATACTAAATCAATTATCCATCTTAATCATTTATTTTTTTTCCATTTCTAATTTTTGTGGTTCCACCCTTAGACCAACTCCTTGCCCTCTTCCTGTGATGAATTTTCAAAGACCTTTATAGCAACATTTGTAATGCAATCAAAAGAAAACTTTTCCATGTAAAGTGAATTCATGTTCACCTGCAGTGTTATATTATTAATAAAGCATGCCATCAGCCCATTAATATTATTAGGGCTTATTTGATCTCAGAAATAAAGAAGAATGGGACTACAACATCTTTCCTATAGTAGAAAAAATATATATACAGTCCATTCATTTTCAGAACTCTTTCCTGTTCTTGCTCATTGTTATCCCACTACCCCAGCAGCATCAATACTGTGAGACAAACATTGGCTCAGATGATCTCAATGATATCCACAGACATAACTGGTAGTTGTTGCTGTTGTTATTTGCTGTTAAGTTAACACTGACTTATAATGATCTTCTGATGAAAGACCTCCAAGAGCCCTTTGCTTTGCTTGGGTCTTTTAACTCAGGACTGTTGTAATGTAGTCTACCTCTTTTCCTATGGACTCCTAAAATTACCAAGTATTATAATCTGTCCCAATGAATCATGTCATCTCAAGACATGTCCACATTACACCAGCCTCAATGGAGACATCTTGGCTTCTGCTGAACAGAGAGTAACTCTTATGTATGCTTTGTGGGGAATTTGGGTCACACCAGAATTCAGCACTGACATCTTCCTGGGCCACCTTCCTGTCCTCACTGTGGTCAGAGCTGAGGATGATGTGGAACAGCCTGGCAATAGTCAGATCCATTCCTGCAGTCAGCCACAGAAAGGAGCAGTCTACCTCCTGGGCCTTCCAGGGCTCCCCTTATTCATAGAATCATAGAATCATAGAGTTGGAAGAGACCCCAGAGGTCATCGAGTCCAACCCCCTGCTATGCAGGAATACACATCAAAGCATTCCCAACAGATGGTCATCCAGCCTCTGCTTAAAAACCTCCAAAGAAGGAGACTCTACCACACTCTGAGGCAACATATTCCACTGACAGACAGCTCTGGTCATCAGGAAGTTCTTTCTGAGGTTCAAGTCATTCTGAGGTTCTCCTTTCCTGCAGCTTGAATCCATTGCTCCTTGGCCTAGTCTCTGGAGCAGCAGAGAACAAGCCCACTCTCTCCTCAACATGACATCCTTTCAGATATTTAAACATGGCTATCATGTCCCCTCTTAACCTTCTCTTCTGCAGACTAAACATCCCCAGCTCCCTAAGCCGTTCTTCATAGGGCATGGCTTCCAGACCCTTCACCATTTTGGTCGCCCTCCTCTGGACATGTTCCATTCATATTTATTTGTTTAATTTATGTCCCACTTTTCCTCCTACAGAGGATTCAAGATGGCTTACAATGAGAAGGTGGCTTCTCCAGCTGCTGGCTTCAGGAATGGAGCTAGCCACTACCTATCTGCCTTCATCTTTTCCCTGTTCTCTTCTGACCATTGAACAGCCATAGGAAAAGGTGCCCTGTTAAGGGCAGATAAGTTGAACACTCAAGGAATAGGAAGACAAATGACTGTGCCTGCCAGAGATGTATGCTCTAGCAGCATAAATCTTAGCTTCTGTTTGTCTAGATTCCTAAGCAAATGGATACCCTTCCAACTTTGATTTGACAGAAACAATCCCTATTAATCCTCTGCCATCCCACTTTTTCAGCTGCTTTTAAAATATCTCAATTTATCTCTCCTCTTCCCACTCCTCCCCTTTGTCCTCAGCTTATTTTAATGGCTTCATACAGTTCAAAGTGAAAAAGTAATTCACACTCGGTAACTTGAGAGGGAAGAGGAGGAGGCAGAATTTCCCCCTTCCCAACCAGCTGGGGGAGAAACAAATTGCTGCAGCTTCTCCTAGCTTGTGTGTTTTCCCTCATTACCAATGCTTCAGTTGTATGGCTACACATGTCCTGGTTTTCATCTGTGAAATGTTGGAGAGTGTGCAAATGTGAATCTTTATAGCTCAGAACTTGCTCTGCATGGAAAATGGACATAGGCTTTTGCAAAGAAAAGGGAATCCGCTGCCTCCAAAGCAAGTGCCCTGCACAGAAAGTGTGATTCCCTTCACGGAAAACAATATTTATGGCCAAAAAATGGTCTCTTTCTGTGCATGTGTAGTTTTTCCCCAGAATGAATTTTAATTAGCAAATAGTCCTTGAATATCATGCAGTTAAGACTTTGTAACCATAGGGATTAAAATGGTTGAATTATTCTTATTGATAAGAATTAGTTTACAGATATTAACCTTTCTATTTTTTTCTTCCCTCCTCAGCTGTGAATGTTTATGTTTATGCTTTAAACAGTGCACATTACTTGAAAGCCTTTCTTCCTACAAAAGCACCATTTTGCCCTCATTTGAAATGTGCTCACTTTTGGTGCACTGTCCAGAGATGCCCATTGATGTGAACATTCCAGAGCTCAAATCACATCTGGAGTTCAGATGGTTTTACCTGGACTGAAGTACATGTGTCAAGTCTCAGGCTTAATCCAGATTCCTCATGCTTCCCTGATAGAAAAGAAACCCTTCTTTCTGAGGAACTTGGGTGGATTGTGCTCTTTTGAGCTTTTGCAGCATCATTGCAATCTTCATTCTGAGCCTCCATCTTTCTGCCACTTTGTATCTTTTTGTCCCTCTTCCCTTTCTTCTCCACCACCACTGTTCTAAAAAGATGACGGCATTAATAAATGAAACTATAAATAAACACTTCTCTCTTTCTCTCCCCGCTCCTTTTCCAGTCCCCAGTTGCAAACAGAGTCTATTAGGCTTGAAACCATCATTTCTGTTTTGCATAATTGACATCGTTATCTGTCAGGTTGCTTGGCTTAGGCCGGCAGTCATTAGGAGATCATTAGAAAAAGGGTTGTAATAAGTTCAGAAGGCCAATCGGCTGCATTCTAATCACTGGAAAAGAGAGTGCTGATAGGGGCCTTGGGGAGAAAGTATTGAAGCAGATAGAGGATTTTTAATGACCAAATCAAGGTAGGAAAAAGCTCCACCTGTGTCTCAATGAATGGGATTATTTCAGTTTGGAGCCACAGCAAAATGCAGTCCTTTTATCCTTTCCTGAAACTCATCCTTTCTGGCAGACAGTTAACAGGAGAGGGGGAGAAATGTCAGTACTGCAGCCACAACGAGGTGAGTTTGATCCTGCAGGGCTCCAGGTTGACTCAGGCTTCCATCCTTCCATAGGTAAGTAAAATGAGTACCCAGCTTGTTGGGGGCAATTAGCTAAACACATTGTGCACCACTTAGGGAGTGTTTTGATAAGCGGTATAGAAATGTAACTGCTAACTGCTATTGCTATTCTCAGATGGAACTGACTGCAGCTCCAGCTTATCCCAGGACCTCACTTGGTATCCAAAGGTGACACACATCACTGCTATAAGTTAAGCTTTGTTGGTGCTAAATAAGGCCAAGCAACTTCAGAGTCTTGTCATGATGGTAAAAGGAGGAACACATGAGCTAGGAGAGGGTACAGAAGTTTGTTTTTGCCTGAGCCTACTGGAAAGGGGATCATCTTACCTGCCATCTCCTCTTTTCCCCCACCCACTGCTGAGTCGACTGAGAGCAAACTACTTTTGCACTTTGAACTCAGAGGAAAGTGGGAGGAGGAAAGAGAAACTAGGACAATTGAAAGGTATGAGCAGGTTGTGGTCAGCATCACAGCTTTAACTCAGTGGTTCTTAACTTGGGGTCTCGGGACCCCTGGGGGTCCATGGAGCTATAACAGGGGGCCTATGAAGCCCTGCAGCAGCAGCAACAGGAACATGGCAGTGGGCAGGGGATGTTGTAGGTGCTGAAATTGCCCCTTCACTTGAAACTGATTCTGGAGACCAGGATTTGAATCCCCACTCAGCCATGGAAACCTACTGGGTGATCTCAAGCAAGTCACATTCTTTCAGCCTCAGAGAAGGGAAAGACAACAAATCTCGCCAAGAAAACCCCCATGAAAGATTCACCTTAGGGTCACCGTAAGACAGTCTTTAAAAGGGCAGAGACATGATGCCTAGAAAGAACCACCTCGTCAGTGGCGCTAGGTTGCTCTGTACCTTCAAGTCACTTCTGACTTATGGTAATTCTAAAATGAACCTATCACAGTTTTCTCTTTCTTTCTTTCTTTTTTTTGGCAAGACTTCTTTGGAGGGTTGCCTTTGTCTTCCTTTGAGGCTGAGAGAATGAGACTTGCCCAAGGTCACCCAGTGTCTGAGCGGGCATTTGAATCCTAGTCTCCTGAAGCTTTAGATAAATAAATAAATATTTGGAAGTTTAAATAAATATTTGAATATTTTATTCTAAATTTAAATATTTAAATTGAGAGTTAAGTCTTAGGGGTCCCTGGCAAAAAAATTATATTTGCAGGGAGTCTCTGGTAAATAAAAAAATTAAGAACCACTGCTATAGCTAATAGATTTCAGCATTCCCCTGAAGCCATTAGGTAGAACTGGAGCCCTCAACAGAGAACTTTTCCCAGACTCATGGCCTCTGCCTCTGTTCCTTGTGGCTGGATAATGGGTTCCCTGAACTCAGCTGTACCCACATACCTACATACACAGGTCCAGTGAAAAATCAATTCTTGATGCTATGTAGGGCAGAAAAAAATAAAGAGAATGTATTTGTGTGAAGACATGTGATGGTGTTACCCATCTCCTATCCTGGTGGCCTAATAGTACAAAGGAAGCTGCTAAGAAGAAAGTTTCTTCCACTGAACAGTTTCCTGGCACCATTTCCCCCCATCCTTGAACTACCAAACTAATCTAGCAGGGACCAATAAACACAATTTGACCCTTTCATGTCACTGTTAACATTTGGCCATGATGCTGATAAGGACTCTAAGACCCATCTGCCATTCAGTGGTGGAAATGAAGAATCGAAAAAGAGATGTGGATATTTTTGCCCACTGTTGTTCAGATAATTTAGAAGGCTTCCATCTTCTCTAAAATTTGTTCCCAGTGAAAAATGAGAAAATGGGGATGGGACTTCTTGCTGTAGCAAACAGCCTAAACTCCTAAACTTGTGGGGAGAGGTCGGCAAGCAAGTGTCTATAAAGCCCCCCCAAATGTTTTTTCTTTCTTATCTTTTCTAGAGCTAGGCTTAGGATTTACTTCCTTTCTCCTCTATCTGAGGTGACTTCTGGCTTCTCACAACTAAAAAAAGATAGAAAGCATAAAGAGGTCAGAATCCTGCTTGGTGACATATGGTCCTAAACATGACGGGTTCACCTTAGAGTTGCCATAAGTCAGAAATGACTTGAAGGCACACAACAACAACAGCAACAAGCTCTACAGTACAAGGCAGCAAGGGCTACATCACAATAGTTAGTACTCTAAAGGTATCAGTGCTCATACCATGAGCAAAGTACAGAAGAACCACCATGCCTCAATATGTCACTACTCTTGTCAAAACACCTTACCCAACATTTCTCTGAGGGCTGGCATCAGACAAAAGCTCCCAATCTGCCTCCATCAGCATCCAGCAGTCCTTGGCCATCTGCAGAAGATTTGTGGGTGCTTATATATGCATTCTGCCCAATTAGGGCTTTTCTGCACTACGCTGTTATAGTGCTATTATCTCACTTTCAACATCCTATGGAGTCCTAGGGTTTGCTGTTCAGGGAGGGGCTTTTAGAATTCTCAGCCAGAGAGCTCTTTGGCCTCAGTAAACTACAAACCCCAGAATTCCACAGGATGTTGAAAGTGGAGTAATAGGACTATAACAGTGTAGTGCGGAAAGGCCCTTCTAGTCTCTTTTTTTTCTGCTGGGCTTGTTTGTTTTAAAGTTTGTGTATAGTGTGTGTGTGTCTATACAACACTAGAGAGCCAACATGATGTAATAGTCTGAGCATTGGACTACAACCCCAGAGACCAGAGTTCAATTCCCTGCTCAGCCATGAAAACCCACTGGGTGAGTCACACAATCTCAGCCCCAGAAAACCCCCTGACAGGTGTTAGTGTTGTCATAAGTCAGAAATAGCTTGCAGGCACACAATAACAACAACAAATACAACACCCAACATTATATTTCCCACAATTCCAAGAGTAAAGGTGAGTAATTCCTTCAGGGTCAGGAGACACTTTTATACCCCGGTGACACCAACTTTCTACCCCACCCCCTGCATGCCAAAATACTTTCTTTTCCTTCCAATTCTCCTTCAAAGTGATATTGCTTCACTTCCTGTTACCATTTTGAAAGAGAAGGAGAGGAGAAAGAAGGTATTTGAAAAGGGTAGGGGTTTGTAAGGAAATTTAAGAAGCTGGGAAGAGGTGTTTTGTTTTTTTTAAATGATTGCTTACAGTTGGGAAGGTTTGGGGTATAATTCTTTGGTGATTTTTTTTTTAAGGGGCATTCAGGGGACTTGGGGGGCTGGTTGAGGTCTCCAGGGGTCACAAAAAGGGAGCCCAGGGGCCTCATGCATCCTCCTGCATCCTTACCCCCTAGCCTACAGCTAATGGACACTTCACAGGTTGCAGACTATGCAGCAAATTTTGGAACGGTTGCTGCTTGGCACTACCATTAGTCTCGGAGGGACTCTGGGATGGGGAACAGATGTGAGGGAGGGTGGCTCACAGAGGGATATCAGAACATATTCTGATGTGGACTCCATTCAAACTAAGAGATGGAACAGCCTCAACATTTTCCATTAGGAAATATCTAGAGCCATTTCACCGTATAAACAAAAAGATAGGGCTTTAGCCTAGGGAAATTTTAATAAAGGTTGATGGAATAGGGGGGAAGCAAAGGGGGGATATTAATACAAACACAGGATTATTATGAGTAACCGCAGTGACGTATGTTTTCCAGTGGTTAGGGATACAGACTTTAAGGGAGATTGAATAATGTTTTCATGCACGTGGATTACCAGATGGATTAATTCTGCTCTATAGTCATGCATGTAATTTGTTTTGTATATAAAGGAAAGTTAGAGACATTTCAGACTTCCTAATACACTCTCAGACACTGGGATGTACAGCCATAGTGCTGCTGCAATGAATACAGTGTTTTCAGTTGTACAAGTTACTCAATATTGAAATTAATTCTCATTAATAAATAGGCAGACCTGTTATAACTCAGTCTAAATATTTGTACAAACTACATCTCCATCAAGCCTCATTTATTTCATTCTTAATGACATGGACGTTGGTGTTTGAGCCGTTTGAAAGTATTTGAGTTCAGAATGTAAATACATTGTAATTTACTCATTAACATATTTCAACTGTTAATCAATTAAAAAGTGAAATCTCTCCCCCCCCCAAAAGACTGAAACTGAATGAGACATTTAGCACCCACACAACTCTTCTTCAAACAAGGTTTACAATTAAAGGGGCCTTATAAAACAGCAGGGGGGCGGAATGTATAATCTTCCAAATGTTCTTGGCCTGCAATATCCACCATCTTAAGCTAGCACGGCCAATTTTGAGGGATGGTAAGAACTGCAGTGCAAGAAATTCTGGAGGACCACATGGTCTTAGGGCCTTATTGCATGAAGGTTTCATACTGCCAGAGCAACATGTTATTCCCGGTTCAGGATCTGTGCTATCGCATGACATCATTGCTAACCGGCAGCTACTGTGTTGCAATCCATGTGAAATCCACCATTTTCCAATGCTGGAAATAACCTGGTTATGACTCCATTTCACGCCACAATCCTGTCAGCTACGGGAGTGCAGTTTCTCAATAGTGCTTGCTAGTGCTTCCTTGTGTAGCTTACCCAGGAGTAGGTGTAGTGTGGGCATTCCCAGGTTGCCCCTCCCTCAGCTACTCCCATGGCATGGTAAGTTCAAAAGCTATCACCTCTCCATGTTTATTTTAAATTTATCCTTTAAGTAATATTTTAAAAAATTTTGAAATACATTTTTTAGCATATAGCACAAAAACGCAATAGCATACTGGCAGGATCATGATGTTACTACGTTGCTGTGCTAGTATGGCTTACAAAAAAAAAAAAGACCAAACATGTGCTGTGAAGTGGAGAAAAGGCAGGGAAAAGGACTCACCAATGATGCTCTAATGCAGTAGGAACACGAGTGCCAATAACACTACTCATCCATTTAAGTCAAAAGGGTGCAGTATAGAGCGGTCATAACCCGATACCATCACAGAAATGGCAATGCTGAGATTGAAATGGAACAATGCGCTATTGAGGCATGTGCAGTAAGGGCCCAAGTATCTCCTGTAGAGGTAGAATCTCTCTTGTACACAGGAAGCAACCTGTCATACCTTACCTGGAGGCGGTCTCCTCAGATGAATAAGAAGGAATGCCAGGAGGATGGGCCCCAGGTAAAGCCTGAAAAGGTTGGCACAACCTTGCTTGTTGTGACAAAAGCAAAGCCTGAGTCCATGTCAGTTACCAACTGCAGATTTGCAGGAGGAAATGGAGTCCCTTCACCCTATCATACACTAACACCTCAAACACTGAGAACAGAAAGACAAGAAATGCTCTCCTCTGTCTTAAGCATAAGTAAACTATACTGGTTAATGAGGTTAGCTGTGCTAATTTACTACTGGCTCTAAATTAGCTCACCCAACTCCATTCTGGTGCTGCAAACAATAGAGGTAGTTCTTCCCACTGATCATGTGTCACTTCCTCATCTTCCTATATCTCTCATCTTTAGCTTGAATTTAGACCAATCTCTCTAGCAACTCCCTTCTCAGTTTCAGTCTCAGCTCAGGACCGTTCACTTCATTTGCCTTTGAATTATCTGCTTCTACAAACCCTGGTGGCACCTTGGGACTGGGCTGACTTTCTTATGGTCAGCTTCTGTGAGATGGGAGTGTGTGTGCTTGGCCACTTTAAAGCGATACACAACCTCTCTTATATGGCTATTCAATTACTGGGAAGGACATCTAAACATGTCGGAAGCTTCATGTATGCACTGAACTCTCCATGGAATTAAATGAGTGCACTCACATGCAAAATTTGAAAAATTTGTCCTGGGTGACAAGCTATCTGCGATAATCCCAGCATCCCCTTTTTGGTGAGTCACTAGTAAGTTGCAGAGGCCCTTGTTCTGTTTAACATAAAAACAAAAACAGTTTTTCAAAACCAGAAAAGGGCTTCCAAATGATGGAATGAATGCTCTAGGTGCAGAAGATTAGCTCCTAGACCCACTGCAGTTGCCTACCTCTGATGTAAAGTAAGATAAAGATCTCTAGTTTCTTAGACATCCATGGGGAGAAGAGGGTGAATATACACAAACTACATTTCTCTGACCAAAATGCTGCCCTTATGTTGGAAAATATCCTTTTTGCAACAGCTTAATTGAGCCCCCTTTGTCAAAATGAGAAGCCACAAACCCCCACATTTGTAAGACAAAAGTACGAATATGCCTAAGCAGAAGCAGTCCTCTACACTTCACAAGGAAACAAAAGGAAAAACAAACCACCGATCAAGTATCTCATTCCAACATCATGAGGCAAAGAAAAAGCAATTACCAGAAATGAGCCTGTATATGTTCAGGGCCACTTGCTTCATTGCAAAGCAAAATGGGCCGTATCCAGACCACCAAGCGTGCAGCACATACATCAAACAATATTGCTTGTCAGCCACTTTTGCCCTGGATGATAAGAGCCGGTGCCTAAAAGTAAAGGTCACATGCAGGTGTTTGTGTGAGGCAAAGCTGAACTGACACTTTCTTTACTGTTCATTTCCTCCACAACTTCCACCATCCAACAGACCCCTAACCAATTTTGAGGGAGAGGAACTAAGGAGATACTGTGATTGTACCACTGTGAATCAGGACAAGAGTGGCAATCGCCTCAACTCATTTATCATTTATTCTATTTTTTTGTATTTATATCCCGCCTTTCTCCCAGCTCAGGATTCAAGGTAGCTTAACAATAAGCTAAAACAAAGGACAGCTAAAAATATTAGCCAGCATGGTATACTGATTGGAGTGCTGAACTAGAACTTCAGAAGATCAGGGGTCTGAACCCCTGCTTGGCCATGGAAACCCACTGGGTGACACTGGTCAAGTTGGACTCTCTCAGCCTCTGAGGAATGCAAAGACAAACCCCCTCTGAAGAAATTTTACCAAAAAAACCCCCACGATGGTTTCACCTTAGGGACACCATAAGTTGGAAATGATTGGAATGCACTCAAGAACAGCTAAGAAAACCACTATTAATACATAGGTCAGAAAACAATTAAACATCCATCCTGTTTAAAAAGCATAAGTTAAAGGCAGTTTCAATAAACACATTCAAAATGGAGTTTAAAAATACAGACGGAAAACACCTGATGAAAAGCTCCATCTGCTGCAACAACTGAAAAATTAAATTTAAAAACAAAGACAAATAATGCCTCATTAAAAGCTTTGGCCCTTTTTGCATGGCATTTTCCATGTGAAAGGGCCTCTCGAACATTGCGCACATGTGAAGAGTGGTCCACACAATGCACTCATATTTGTGTGATGCTCCAGGGCCTGGCAGGCACCGCTCATGCACTTTTTCATTTTCGGCTTTAAGCCAAAAATGGTGCACTGTCACGCATCGCTACGGGGCCCCGCACGCACTTACCTTGGGTGCAGAGCATCAGGAGCCAAACTGGTCACACTTCCTGTCTCAGTGCAGCCTGGGAAGGTCCCAGGCTGCACTGCAAAGGAAGAGGTGGGGCTCTCGCACGAGCAGGAAGCTTGTGCGGAGCTGAAGAAACCTGGACACAAGGGCCTCTCACAAGAGGCTGCTAGTGCGAGCACCACACCCCAGCGCTGAGAAAAGGTGAGTTGCAGAAAGGGCCATCATCTGTTGTTATTGTGTGCCTTCAAGTTGTTTCTGACTTAACGGCAACCCTGAAGTGAATCTATTACAGGGTTTTGTGGGGCTGAGAGTATGTGACATGCCCAAGGTCACCCCGTGGGTTTCCTGGCTGAGCGGAGAATCAAACCCTGATCTCCAGGGTCATGGTCCAGTGCTCAAACCATTATACCATGGTGACTCTCTGCAGAATGTGTTACAGCAAGCCAAACAGGATGTCATGTAGGCATATATCTCCATGGCATCTCCATCTAAGACCTGTATGCTTTAAAAGTGAGTAAGTTAAAATCTTTAGGTATCTCTTAAACCAGTTTTGTTAAAATAAAGAGTGCCAAAATTTTCTTACTCCAAGAGAAGTAAGGTGGAACCTTCTTTTAAGTGGAATTTTTTATTTCTGTTTTCGATTTTGAAAATGGAAACGATTAGACCAGCATAAGATAAAGAGATCACTGATCAGTCTAAATAAAAAGAAAAGTCACCACAACATAACAGATTATTAGGGAATGAAGAAAAGAGAATGAACATTGGGTGGCTTAAGTGATGTGAGCCAGAGAAAAGCAACTTTTCTGTTCATCTACATATACCACATCTTTCCACAGTGGCAGCAAAGTTGATCATTAGGTAAACATTTCTTTGATGCTGCAACCTTAGGTACCTGTTTGGATTATAAATGTAAGCCAGAATTCTATAAGTAGACTCATTTGAATCAACTGCTTTTGAATCAAAACACAGGTAAATCCAATTGATTCAATAGGTCTACTCTGGTCAGGACTACCCATAAGATTTAGGCCATAGTGCTTTGCTATTTGATAGTTTCTGTCTGGCATTCAACTGCTTTCTTACCAAAGACCTATATGATTAAAAAAGAAAGAAAGGATTGTAGGTGTCTTCTTAAATTGCAAGTTACTCTCATTGTTAGGCTATAAATATTTCCATGGGAGAATTTGAACCCCCTCAGTGGGTATTGAATCAAGAAACAACACACCTGGCACAGACTGTCTGGGGACATAACGTTGTAGATTAGTTTTTCATTTCCCCCACTTTATTTTTAATTTCCAGGTGCATAGGACAGAATACAAACACATACTGTGAAGAAAATGAAAACCAGATCAAGCATCAAAATGAGATGCACAGGAGACAGAGAGTTAGAAAAGTCAATAATCAAATAGGACCCAGAGAAAGGATTAGATCACTAGTAGAGGGACTAGAAGGGGCAGATGCAACAACTTGAACTACTTTAATTGCCCTAAAGGATGATCATATCGCATGCTGTGGGATATCACTTCACAGAATTTGTAGCTTACCAACTGCTTCTGTTGTAGCTTTCCCTGAATACCAATAATTGCTTACCACTTAAAACGTCTTCATTTGGTAACTCTGCATGGTTGCTTTGGGTAAATTTCTTTTCTTGGTCTAAAGAGTGACCCAATGATTCCTCTGGATTGATCCCCACATGAACCTGCCCTCGGGTTCAGTCCAATTTAGGCAGGGCTGCCAATTCAGGATCATCCCATGTCCTGTGGTTTCTAGTGTTATCACCGTGAACTGGCCTGGCCTTTGGTATCCTTTAGATATCGTTTTGATATCATAATTCGGCCCTGCTCTGCCACCAGCCAAGTGTTTGTGAGGCCACTGAACAAACATGAAGCTAGGCATGGCTATTATATTTGTTTACACCAAGGCAAGCCAGAAACTGCCAGATCTGCTTTAGGGGACCTCCCGAAACAAACACCTTCATTACTAAAACAAAGAGACCCTTGCCCCGAGAGGGCACCCTGGCGAGCTAAGTGCTTAACTGCCGAGCTAGCCGCATCTACATACTGGCCATGCTATTGTCAATTCGGTCTATAACTCAATCATGTAAATTCGGACCTTTTGGAGACATTGTCTCCAGCCCAAAACTCATTGTTTTCACCCAAGGCCAGACTAGCCCATGGTCATTCCTTCCCCTATAAAAATCCCCAGCTCCGAGAGCTCCTCAGACTGCTCAGAACGCTTGGACTTCGCTGGAACTTCTATCTCGCCTTCCTGCCACTGCGAACTCCCCTCGGCCGCCATGCCAGGTTTCCTTCTCTCTTCAATTGGGTTTCCCCAGGGCTGTGAGACTGGTGATGTATCACCCATTCCCCTAAAGCTCTATTTCCTATTTCTAGTTAGCAAGTGTGTTTGTGCTTTTCTTAATAATTGCTTAATAAATATTATTGCTAATTTGAACTATTTTGCCTGCTCACTGACCCAACACTGTACACATAGGGTAAAAGATCCCCACTAAGTTACCCTGCCTCTCGTTAGTCAAGAGAGTGCTCCAGATAATTTCCCCATCTTGTTTAGTTTGTTTGGGTTGTTTGGGTGTCCCTCACGGGACCCCCAAGTCACAGGGTAACACTGGGACAAAAACATGAGACCTAGGCTGTTCACTAGTTATATTATTAACCATTGTACATTGAGTACCAAGCACAGTTGCTCACAGCTTGTCATTTAAACAGACATAGACATAGATGCAGAGAGAGAAAGAGAGAGAGAGATTGATTTGAAAGATTCAATATTCGTGAGATTCGTGGATTCTCGGAACCTTTCAGGGATTTGGATCTGGAAAATTCTGGATTCATCCCATCCCTAGTGTTCTTACACAGATTGTAATTATTGTTTTCTGCATTGTGTTTTAATGCTTTTTATGATTCTATACTTGTTTATGCTGATGTTCAATTCATAAAAGGGGGGAGTTCAGATACAGATTGTTTAAATGAAAAAATTAAAAATGATAGTTCCTTAACTTGAAACTACCTCAATATAATAATAAGTATATAGATATGTTTTCCGGAAAGTGAAAATTATTATTTAATTTGTTTTTCATTAAAGATGTCAAATTCTGCTTCAAAAACACTTTTCAGTCGAAGTGCTTTCTTTCCCTTGCTTTTTAAACCCTTTTTTAAAAAAAGGATTCGAAAGATTTGAGATTCGTGAGATTCGTGGATTCCCAGAGCCTTCCAGGGATTTGGATTTGGAAAATTCTGGATTCGTCCCATCCCTAGAATGAAGCTTCTCTTGATTCTTAACTGATCTACCAATATAGATATGCCAAGTTCCCCTGCCCAATGCCTTCATCTTTTTAGCAAGTGGAAATAGCTGCTGTCACTGCTGTCCCATTTGGACTGGCTTCTTTTCATTTCCTTGTGTTTTCATCATATACTCACTACTCAGAAGAAAACAAATACGGTAATTACGCAAGATACAGTGTTCTATACTTTCAGGCTAGAGGAAAGCAGCCTGCTTCAACAACAGCCCAAACTGGTGTGCCACTTCTTAGAATACTGTGTACATCTGTAACTAAGGTTGTCTTCCAGAATTCTGCAATGTGGCTTGGGAAGGTAGATAAGTTTGCTTGGTTTTTGGCTCAGTCTGACCCTATAAAAATTGGGTGAAAAGATCTCGTTATGTTGTGTTGCCTCTCGTATTGCTATTGCTTGTGCCCTGGCTAGTTTCCATTTCCCATCATATGGAGCACATTGAGGTGTTCCCCAGGGGACCTCAGAAATCAGGGTAACATCACACTAGACTGTTATAGTGCTATTATTCCACTATCAACATCCTATGGAATGCTGGGGTTTGCAGTTTAGGGAGGGGCCTCAAAGATCCCTCCTTAAACTGCAAACCCCAGCATTCCATAGGATATTGAAAATGGAATAATAGCACTATAACAGTCTAGTGTGGAAATGGCCTATGTACGCAAAGAGAACAGAGTTCTTAGAAAGAAGGTGTGGCCTTCTAAGCTAAGCCAATCACAGGATCCAGAGTGTGAGGTCTGGATGCTACAGCCAATAATTTTAAAAATATACACAGACTAATCCACAAGAAGCATTCTTTGGAACATGGAGAAATACATCGAATAAATGGATACGATATGAAGATTTAATTGAAAAATCACCCACAGGAAAATTAGCTATAAAAGCTAGAGAGAAACTTGAAGAAGGAAATGCTTTGAACTGGTTCCCTCATCACCAGTTGGTTGACTTGAAACTCCAAGACTTGAAACTCCAAGGCTCTGAAACTAGTAAAGAGAAAATTTTATAGCGAATCTCCTGTTTGAACCCCCCACCCACCCACTTGATAGCAAAACTATACAAGATCTTACTGCTCCAAGAGAAAGATGAAGAAATGGTTAAGGATGTGATGATAAAGTGGTCCCAGAACGTTGGTCATCAGACACAGCTAAAACATTGAGAAAATAGTTGGAGTTGGAGAATGACACTAAAATTTATAATAGCTCAGAATCTGAAAGGAAACCATTTCAAACTACTCCACAGATGGTACGTGACTCCAGAAAACCTTCAAAAAATTTACAAGTCTGGTATAGAAAAATTCTGGAAGTGTTGCATTGAGAGTGGAACTCTGTATTATATGTGGCGGACCTGTAGAAAAGCCCAAGAATATTGGACTGGAATACACAAAACTATATTAGAAAACTTCCCGATTCAATTCACTATGTCCCCAGAAATTTACTTATTGAATATGTTACATGCAATTGACACACAGCTGACCGAGAAATATTGGAGGATCCTACTATACATGGGTAGGATAACAGCTGCCAGAACAGAGTATGCAAAACTGTGGGGAAATGATGGGGTCCCTAAAATTGAGCAATGGTTGCATGGTCTTCTGGAAACGAAGGCAGCAGACATATTATCTCAAAGACTGAAAAATTTGACAGAAGAGAAACCAAAGAGTGAGCGGGCTCCCGTAGACATCTTCCTCCAAAAAACAAAGAAGCAAGGGCAGCTGGTACAGTAAGCTTCCATAAGCAAATTCAAAGGCGAAAATTTACTTTAAAGCTAAATTAAGGGGATTTAAAACCATATCCTGTAAAGACATGGAAAGAAAAAGAATGCTTAGAATTAAGAACATATTTTAGAAAAAAAAATGCTTTGATTCAAGTATTAAATACCAAGAGTAAACTGTAAGTAGATGCTTTCAGAAGTACGGTTTAAAATAGAAACAGAATACACTGTATCTTAAGTGGAAATGAAGGAAGGTTAAGAAAATATGGAAATTTTTACCTATAAACATAGACAAAATTATATTTTATAAAATATGTATTTTATTTTGGTTGTTTTGTATATAAAAAGGATAAACACACACACATACACACACACTCACACACACAGAGAGACTAACAATTGAGAAGCTAGTAAAACTTAACCCTGTATTACCTGAAGAGATGGGGAATAGAGAATGCTGTATTTTTTCCGACAAAATAAATAAGTAGATAAATAAATAACAGCTGAAAAATGTGGGATGACAGAGGATTAATTAGGATCTCCACTGTCAAATCAGGACGGTTGGAAGGTATGAGTGTGGTGTAGAACAATCACCTTGTAGCTTCATGAGTGTAGATTTAAGCAAGCACAGTGTAGCATCCTATCCATGGTTTTATGTAAAAAATCTTATTGAAGAGGGGAGAAGGTATTTTTATGCAGCTCCCTCCAAATATGGAAAAAAGGCTTGGAACAGATCTCTATTTTCTCTGTAGGGACTACTGATATTCAAGAGGCATCTTTTGTGGTTGAAGATAACATTTGTAAGCATTCTTTACATTCCTACTGATGTATCTAGTTATATCAAAGTCTTTCCATTTATTTTCAGAAGGGTCCTCAGGCCCAATACAATATAGCACACCCTCTTTTTATTTGCAAAGCTCCTCCATGCCTTCTAGCTTTGGTAGAATCCCTAATCAAGATGCAGCTGAATTAATGAAGTTGGGGTGGGGGGAACCAACAGAAAGACCCTGAGCAGATTTCCCCCCTGCCAACATTTGTTCTTATAATTGAAGCAATATGGCCCTTGTGTGTTGCTGGTGTTGGTGTTGTTTTTAAAAATGATCTCTGTCAGGCACGCTGTTGTCTTTATCATTCAACTGCATTGACTCTGCTTCGGTAATAAGAAAGGCCATCTGCTCCAAAGGAAATCAGTACAGGATGGATTGGGTGGGCAAAAAACATCCAGCATGATTTTGCTAGTCGAGGAACGAAACATTCCCCAGTGTTCCTGTGACCAAATGTCACCAGGTTTTTGGCTCATCTCAAAGTAAGCGCCCAGTGTCGGGAGATTATGTCCCAGATTAAAAATGAATAGCACATTTTAAGATGTGGTGTCTTGGAAAAGAAAGTCAGGAAAACATACATTTCTGCAGACTGAAGCTTTGCTGTGTGCCTTCTATTTTTCTCCAAGATAAAAATGCAGTCTCTGTCATGTCGTCTTCTTCTTCTTCCAACCCTCCCATCTTCTCAAAAGAGACTAATATCACAGGATTTAGGGTGGTAGGAAATTGCCAGGGGCTGGAGCACTCTGTGGACCTTCCATGGGAACTTGTAGGCTGCACTGCCACCAGAGATGTAGCTCCGGTGAGGGGCATGATGACATTGCTCTTCTCAATTAGAATTTTGCCCTCTCCTACAAAATTTTCCTTCAGCCCCTAAATTTCTCGCAACTTAAAATTTCAGTTGAACACTTAGAAATAGAGTTTAAGGCCATTTCTGCACAAAGCGAGGGAATCGCCCTGTGCTGCTACTTACCGGGTCTTATGGCTCCCCGGTCTGGTCCAGGCTGCTCTGGAGCAGTGCGTGCTCGTCGCTCCGCACTGCTCCGACGTCGAAATGGCGACTTCCGGTTGGTTGAGGGTCTCAACCAACCATTGAAGCTCACCAGCCTAAATCCTGCCCTCAGCAGATCACAGGCTCGCATTGGTGCGATCCTGCAAATCTACACAAGGGAGCAGGCTCGCACTGGCATGCTTCGTGCTTTTGAAAAACCGAAAGAAAGAGGTTTTTCAAAAGCACGCTGGACGACCACTTGGGGCCGTTCCGGAGCGGGCTGAGGTGTGGATCTACATTAAATAGTCTGGACCCAGTCCACTCCCAGGTGCAGATATCTTCCCTGGAGGACGGATTGCATCTTTTCAAATACCCCATGTGGAAATGGCCTAAGCCTCCGAAGAAAAGAGGCAGGCAAGTTGATCAAGGGAATGAGTACACAGCAAATATAAAAGTTCTAGGCAGGAGCAATTTTCAGTGTCCCACTCTGCAATGCTAGAAATTTGGAAACTGTAGGAAAATTCCGTGGGGGGCATAATTCTCCTTTGGAAGGACAGTGTATTCATTTCACACCTGCCCCATTGCTGCACCCCAGATCCCCATGCTACCCATCATGTCTTCACTCCCAAAAAAGTGTTTACTTTTTTTTTTAACTAAAAATGGTGGAGAGGGGACTTCAAAAGTAGCCTTCGGGGTTGCATGTGGTCCATGTCTCACAGTTTCCCCACTCCTGAATTAGAGGTTATTCCACTTAAGAAAGCAGTTCTCAGCAAACTGTTCCATTTTCTCTCTACCCAAGCATGTTACTTTCCCATCAACATCTGATTTTGAGACTGACTCAACTGCAGCTTCTAACCTTTCATAAGTGCTTTTTTGTACCAGTGGAGGAGAAGCATGAGGCCTTTGTCATACTCTCTGTCCAAAGATAGAAGAATCGCTGTAGATGTGGAATTGTTCTGTATATGCTTTGTTAACTCTCATGGCCATTTATTATGGACTATAATTGAGAGAGAGAGAGAGAGAGAGAGAGAGACCCAAGCAGACTTGTGGACATACTATATTTGTAGATATTGGCCATATGGGAGGGGAGGGTAAACCTTCTAACACAACTATTTTCTCTCCCTCCCTACCCAATATCTGTAGAAGAACAGGACTGAAAATCTGCATGGGGATGCTGTATTTCTTTCTATCTCATTGTCCTGTTATTTGCACTTATTGTTAGTATGTAAGGTATATTGAATGTTAGTGTGGTATGTCTAGAGGTGTTTTTCTTGTGGGTAGGATAGAATCATAGAGTTGGAAGAGACCCGGGGCCATCGAGTCCAAACTTCTGCTATGCAGGAACACCCATCAAAACATTCCCAACAGATGGCCATCCAGCCTCTGCTTAAAGACCTCCAAAGAAGGAGGCTCCACCTCACTCCAAGGCAGGATATTCCACTCCTGGACAGCTCTGACTTTCAGGAAGTTCTTCCTGAGGTTCAAGTGGAATCTCCTTTCCTGCAGCTTGAATCCATTGCTCCTTGGCCTAGTCTCTAGAGCAGCAGAGAACAAGTCCACTCCCTTCTCAACATGACATCCCTTCAAATATTTAAACATGGCTATCATATCCCCTCTTAACCTTCTCTTCTGCAGACTAAACATACCCAGCTCCCTAAGCCGTTCTTCATAGGGCATGGCTTCCAGACTCTTCACCATTTTGGTCGCCTTCCTCTGGACATATTCCAGCTTGTCAACATCCTTCTTGAATTGAGGTGCCCAGAACTGGACACAGTATTCCAAATGAGACCTAACCAATGCAGGATAGAGTGGTACCATTACCTCCCTCTATCTAGACACCATACTCCTATTGATGCAACCAAGAATTGTATTGGCTGCCGCATCACACTGCTGACTCATGTTCAGATTGTGATCTACCAAGACTCCTGGATCTCTTTCACACATGCCATGTGTCCCCCATCCTATATTTGTGACTTTCACTTTTTCTGCAGGACCCTACATTTGTCTCTGTTGAAATTCATTTTCTTAGCTTTGGCCCAGCTCTCCAATCTGTCAAGGTCATACTGAAATTTGATCCTATCCTCTGGTGTGTTAGCAACCCCTCCCAATTTGGTATTATCTGCAAATTTGATCAGCATGCCCTCCACTCCTTCATCCGAGTCATTGATGAAGATGTTGAATAGCACTGGGCCCAGGACAGAACCCCGTGGCACCCCACTAGTCACTTCTCTCCAGGATGAAAAGCAGAGATAATTGAACCTCATATCCTTAGGCCACCCAACTGCTTGCCCCTTTTCTCAATCTCACCTAAGAGTGTGACTCCTTTTCCATCTCCTTTCCTCTTTCACACATCCTCCTGGATCTTTCCATCCTCCCTTCTTCTAGAGCTCGCACCCCATGAGGCCTCACAAACTCAGAAGCTTGCCTTCCTTCCAGTGGAGCGTATCCTTCCTGTCTGCCCTTTTCTGCAGATTTGTCTCTCCACGCTTACTTCTCTTCCCACCTCCTCTTACTCCTATGTCTGTCCTGTTCCTGGCTGCCTGTCACCTCTCTCTCCTCCTTTCTTTCATTCATTCATGCCATCCACATGTCCCTGGATTCTCCAGTCCTGTCCATCACTATTCAGCTTTCCCAGGTTTCTCTTCCTTCTCACCTCCACTTGCTGCCTCTTCCACTACTTTCTCCCTCCCACCTCCATCTTCTCTTTCATGTCTTGGTGCTCCTTTTCATGCTCTTCTTCTTAACAGCTTTCTTCCTTACATATAAATTCTGGATATAAAATTAATATCAGATATATCAGCTATGCCACAGAAGTTGCCTGGGTGGGTGCGACCAGACAGAGGTCAAGGCCAGGAAAATCCCCAGTCACATTTCCCAATGAGACCTCAGGCAAGGCACATCTGCACAGACCAAGGGTTGAAAGCCACACAGCCAACTTTAGGGGATTACCAGGTTTTCCCTTGTTGAGCAACACTTGCATCGGCAAATCCTACGAAGGCAAGGTCCATTTACATGAAACAATCATGCAAGCCATCAAGTTGCTGTTGTGTGGTATTTTCCTTCTGTTTAAACCATTGTTCTTCCTGGGAAAGGGTCTGCCCCCAAGGTACGTTATGCCCTATAAGTAGTCCCCTTTTTCGAGACCCTCTTCAGAGATCTCCCCAACCACCTCTCTTCACTGAGCTCTTTCTTTCTTGCCAGTTCCCGGATCGAAGACTCCTGGATAGGTACAGTACACCCTCTCTACTTTATCTCCTATAAGCTTTCACCTCTTTCCTTTCTCGATAGTCCTTGTGTAGGTGAGTGAGTGACTGCATTTGTGCATGGGAACGTATTTGCTAATAAATTTCATTATTGACACCATTGGCTGGCTTTTGCTTGATCTGACCCCATAAAAACTGGGTTGAAGGTCTCGCTGGGTTACCCTGCCCCTCATTCTGCCATAGCCAGTGCTCCCCCAGTCTTTGCCTTTTTGGAGCGAATCAAGGTGTCCCCCAAGGGATCCCCAGAAGTCAGGGTAACAGCACAGCATTGTCATTGAGCCCAAGAGTCCTACAGCAAAATGAATGCATAATTCCATATGAGGATATTTATTTTGTACCTGATAGTTTAACTGGGTTTTTACATTTTTGTCATTTTTTCAGGTCTATCTGGTTTAACTTTGTCACAAGCCACATTGGGGCCCATGTCAGGAGAATGATGAGATATACATTGATTAAATAAATAAATAATGTATGACATAATATCTCAGCTACCTTTTTTTTTTAACCACATTCAAACTAGCATTGCTTTTAAATGTGCTTTTTAAATATAAAAAATGTCTATATAAAAATCCTAAATTACATGTCATAAAATATTCTGTGGTCTTGAGCCAACAATCTCATCACACACACACACACACAAAAAATAAAATTGGAGAAGTGCAAAAGCCAAGGTGACTTGCACGCTGATCAGGGCATTTGTCCATGAAGGGTGGACCAGCCTTGTTCACTTAAAATTGTGAACTGAGCAAAATCTTGGCTTTTGCCTAACCTAGATTGCCAGCTGAAGATGAAGTCTGATATAGTTGTGATGACATCGTGCTCTGTCACTTTCCCTGAGGTCCATCCGTCTATTATTTCTTCCTCATCACTCAAAACCTTTTCCTCTGAATTGCTCTTTTTCCCTGGTGGAGCTGATGTCACTGAATCACACAGCTAAATGTAATTAAAGAATGAGCAGCTGCATAGCACCGTCAGAGGCACAAGCATGTCTGCACTTGTCCATAGAAACAGTAGTTTATTTATCCATTTCTTCAGAAGGGAGATCTTGCAGAGAAAGAAAGTGTAATTATATAAGCAGTGGCTATTAGATTAGCCATCTTCTATGCACAGTTCAAAGGCCAAGATATAAGCTATTCCATGCACACACACACACATACACACTCATTTTAAAGGACATTTTTGCTAGGGGAACAGTCTTGTACATGTTTCCATTTGCTGCTCTTACTTTTTAGCAGCACTATCAGGGTAAATATCTAAAACTCTGTTTATTTTTTATTAAGGAAAACAGTGTTTATGAAATCAAAGGGAATGTATAAGAAATTCTGTCTCTTGAAAAGAACATTTCCAACATGAAAATAATGAAAATACACACACACCAATCTCATACTGTCATAGCAGTCAGGGTACAAATCAGTATCATGAAGAAATCATCATGGCAATGCTAGTGTGAGTATCTATGTGCACTGGCTGAGTTTGCCACCAGCAGGGTAGGGGCGGGAAGGAGAGAGTAGGTGGGGATATGGCCAGTGTGGGTGGGGCAGTGACGCATGTGGGTGGGCAATGCATATGGGCAGGATGACGACATGTGTGGGTGGGGCTCCAGCACGCATGAGCAGGGTGACAATGCAGATGGGCGGGGCTATGGTGTGCGTCGGTGGGGCAACAATGCATGTGGGCAGAGCAACAACACCTGTGGACAGGGCTACAGCACACATGGGCATGTCAATGATGCATGTGGGAGGGACTATGGTGCATGTGGTCAGGGCAGCAGAATGTGTGGCTGGGGCAACAGCGCACATGGGTGGGGAGATGGCACACAGGGGGCAGGCAAGGAGTGGAGCCATCTCCAAAAAAGTGCCACCCAGGGCACACTGCTCCTGTCACCCCCCCCCCATCCCTACACCAGTGTGTGTGTGTGTGAGACAGAGAAATGGAGATCACATTTCTAGATCAAGAAATCTCTTGGGGCTACATGGAATGTCAGAAAAAGCCAAAACCAAACAATGGCCACAGATTAGGGATGTAATTCTTCACTAAGATGCCTCTCAAAGATAGCAACTTTCAGTAATTTTCTTCTTCTTCTCAGAATGTCTTTGAAACCGTACAGTTTTGAAGGCTATTTGCAATTCAGGACTTTTTCTGCATGTGTAGTTGTTTTGTACAAACAGCATTTTCCACACAGGAATTTATATTTCTGCACTGAAATATTATTTTCCAGAAAGAAAATGCTGTTTCCTGAACAGAAAATGCTGGGGTCTTTTTTGCACAAAACAACCGCATGCAAATTTTGCACAGAAAAAGTACTTAACTCTGAAGATTCCCATCAGATTCTACTCATCATAGTTCGTCAACACTTGAAATGCATTGTTTTTAACCATTTTTCAAATACATTTCAATATTCTTTCCATTTCCCCAGAGGTTCCCTTCTGATTTTGGAAAATAGATAGCTTTTTGTATTAAGCAATGTGTTTAAAAAATCTGATACCAAAACCTGATAAGGGTCATACTTACTATGCTAACCTCATCCCAATGTGCTTACTTAATGTTGATATCAAAATATTGGCCACTGTTTTAGCTAATAGATTACAAAGAGCCATTTCAACTTTGTTAAGTCCGGACTGGTCAGGATTTATCAAAAACAGGCAAGGATCTCATAATATTCATAATGACTTGCTTGCTTTAAGTTCAAATAGAACTGATCAGCCAGCCATTATTTCTTTGGATGCTGAGAAGGCCTTTAATACATCTTACTACTGGCTGTTTATTTTTGCAGTATTGGCTCATTTTCAGTTTCCTAAAATATTTTTTGAAATTAATTAGTTTAGGTAGGTAGGTAGGTAGGTAGGTAGGTAGGTAGGTAGATAGATAGATAGATAGATAGATAGATAGATAGATAGATAGATAGATAGATAGATAGATAGATAAAAAGCATTACATTGAAATAGGGTACAGTACAGAGATATCCACTGTCTCCTTTAATACTCAATTTGTGCTTGGAACTCTTAGCATGTGCTGTCAGACAAAATTGCTGGATCAATGGATTTGTGCATATCACTTTAGAATTTAAAAACGCTCTTTTCACAGATGATCTTTTGTTGTTAATTTCAAAGCCCCAGCAGTCAATTTCTGTTCTGATGCAGTTGATTAATAATTTCAGCAAAATAGCTGGCTCTTCAATTAACTTGTCCAAGTCAGAAATACTGCCCATAGGAGACAAGAAAGGTTTTAGAGTATTTAAAGCACTGCAGTTTCAATACTGCCCAAATTCCATTACTCATTTGGGTATAATTATCTGCAGAGACTTATCTCAGATGATTGCTTTTAATATAAGGGAGGTGATATATTGCATAATATTTAGAGCAATGAGTGAAATGAAAGATAAGTCTGTGGAATAAGGTAAACATGATTAAAATGAAAGATATGCCTAAATTATTTATGTTATTTGTGTAATTCCTTGCAAATATTTTCAAAAACTAAATGCTTTGTTTAGGAGACATTTTTGGGTGGGTGTCCATCTACTTTTAGAATTTTAATGAAAAGGATATAAATTCCAATCGACGAGGGAGGGTTCAGCCTTCCAAATCTTCTTACGTACTATTGGGTGTATCTGTTACCGTGTGCTAATTTTTGGACATATCACAGTAATTAATCCACCATGATCAGCCTTGAAATCTTCATCTCTGATGCCTTTCTTCAAATGGGCAGTATTTGGTCTTCATTTTATTAAAAAAGGCAAGTATTTTGCCAATAGTTTATGCAGTTAGAACTGTGTAGCAAATTATTGTCTCACCCATTGTAATTTGACTCATACGCTCATACTGAATTGACTTTATGGGGAATCCAGATTTGAAAATTGGTAAGGAACCATTTTTATGGAAGATTTGGGCCAACAATGGGATTGTTACCATAAATCAGATACCTGGTGTTGATTGCAAGTTTTTGCCTTTTTCAGTTTCGCAAGAGCAGTTTAAACTGCCTCTTCCAGCTAAATGGCAATTTCTACAGCTGAAACACTTGGCCCTGCAGCTTTAAGTGCATCTAATTTTCCCTCAATATTAGGCCCTTTCCACACTGGGCTATTAAAATGGTGCAGAGCGACCTCCGACGGAGGTCTTCTGCACTGTAGAGTGGACTGGGGTGGACTACTTTTTGTAGTGCCGCACCTCAGTCCAGTTCAGAGCAACCAGAACTGGTCGCACAGTGTGCTTTTTAAAAACCTCTTTTTAGAGGTTGTTAAAAAGCTCAGAGCGTGCAACTCTGTGTCGCTCCGTCCCCGCGCTCCGGTGCAGATTTGCTGGCGCACACAAGTGCGTGCCTGCAGATCTGCCAGGGGCAGGCTTTAGGCTGGCAAGCCTCCACCAACCAGAAGCCTCCATTTTGGACGCCGGAGCATTGCAGAGCGACGAGCTCGCACTGCTCCTCTTCCCGACGGACTCGCCTGGACACTGAAGAAGTCCGGTGAGTAGCTTTTTTGCGGTTTCTTTCCCACGTGCGGAAAGGGCCTTAGAGACATTAATTGAGGCCAACCAAGTGTCAATGCCAACTCTCTCTCTCTCTCTCTGTGTATATATATACATATATATATATATATATGCTATTTATAAATAAATACGATATGGAATAGGTTAGAAAATTGGAGTATCCAGTTCTGACTAATACAGTTCTGACTAATCAATGGCCATTGGTTTTAACATCTCTAACTAGAATGTCTACAAATTTCTGACAATGTCTTATACAGCGGAAATTCCTGTTTCAGGTATATTGGTCACGGAAACATCTATTCAAGAAAGGACTTTCTAAATCAACAAAATTGTTGGAGATGTAATATTGCTAATGCTTCCTTAATGCGCACATTTGAGAATTGTCTCATAGTAGCTACATTTTGGGAGGAAGTCATCACACAAATAAATTTGGTTTTGGAACATTCCTTGATGTTCAGGGGTGGACTTGTTCTTTTGAATTATTTATCGGCTTCTTGCAAATTAACAAATGGCTAACGGAAGTGGATTTTTTTCTGCTCTTTTGACTGCTAAAAGGTTGATACTTTGTTACTGGAGAGATAATTTTTCTCCCCTGTGATCCAATGGATAGAAGATCTAATGATATTTGCAGCATTTAAAAGAATGATGTATAGAGAAAATTTTAAAATGGAGGTCTATCTGGTCAGCTTTTTAGAAGCTTATGAGTAATGTGTTTATTTTTCTGTTCTCCTTTTCCTATTTTTGTCATACTGGATCATTATTTTATGCAGCTGAGATCCCTTTTTGAATGTAAATTTAAAGAAAAAAGATAATAAATAAAAATGTTAAACAGTGTCCATTTCCACACTAGATTGTTGTAATGCTATTACTCTACTTTCAACATCCTATGGAATCCTGGATCTTAAAGGCCCCTCCCTAGACTGCAAAGCCCAGGATTCCATAGGATGTTGAAAGTGGAATAATAACACTAACAGTCTAGTGTGGAAATGGCCAAAGTGGCAGGGTGGACTGGGACCAGTCTGAAAGGTGAATTGCCACTCATTGAGGAGGGAAAACCAGAAGGAGCAAAAGCAATCTAGGAGAGTCATGTGCTCAAAAAAACAAAAACAGCCTGAGGTGTGCATATGCCCCAGAATGCCCTTTGTTCATGTAAGAGTTGTACTTAGAGTGTTAAACTAGAACTGTGAAGACCCATATTTGATTCCTACCCAGGTCGGAAGGTTCTTGGGCAATCTTGGCCAAGTAGGGGCCCTTTCACCCTACAGAATTAGAGTATTGATTCCTCTGACAACTGACTCCTCAGTTGCCATGGCTGTGCCCTGTGGAATTCTTGCAGTTGAAAGAAGCACCAGAGCTTTCTGGCAGAAAATTTGAGCTGCCCATCCCTAAATCACAAATCCCAGGATTCCATAGGATATTGCCATAGCAGCTAAAGTACAACCCTGGTGTTATAATTGTATAGTCTAAAAGCTTTCTCCCTAGATCTCTCTTGTCATGGAGTTAACATAGCATGAAATAAACCCATGTAAGCTACCTCGAGTAAGTCTGGTAAAGAAAAATGTTTGATTCACGTTCTGTAAGGATATTTCCACTTTGCACTTCCAGAGACTTGAACTGAAAGGGAGCATATCTTGCAATGGAAATCCAGATATTTCCAAAATGTACAGTGTCTTTCAGAAAGGGAAAATACAGAGCAAACCATATGTGCACTTGAAAAATCTACAGAATGATGCTTAATCAATGGTGAAAAATACATACAAAAATGTGCGCAGTTCAGCAGGGAAACACATACAAAAATATGCACAAATCTAAACGTGGGAAGAAGATGAATCTAATATGGAACTGTAGCAATATGAGAATTCAGAATGCTGCTTGGATTTGGAGAAGCACAAGGGGAACAAGACTGGCAAATTTCCACACTCTTACTTTAGAGGAAGAAAAAGGAAGATGGAAGGAAATAAGCAAGTACCATTTTCCGAAACACAGCTCCCTGCTGGTGCTTTGGTTTGTTAGTGTACCCAAAAATTTCAAAGCATTAGAGACCTGGAAACAGTACAAGTGCATTTATTCAGTCTTTAATCCTTAGACAGAATCGTATATTACGACAAATGTGCCTTGCTGACAAAAATGGCAATGCCATACTGAGTGCTTCTGCCAAAGTCCAAAATAATAGGTGACAAAAAGATCTCTCTAACCTGATGCCATCATGCTATGTGTTGTATCAGATAACTTGCATTCCAGGGACCTATAGCAGAGATACAGAAGGACATAGGACATTAAATTATGAAGCAGCATGGTTACAACATGGAGTAGCTAGATTTGGTAGCAGTCCAATGCTTCTGCTGTTAAATTCCAGATTTGTGCTTCAATCAATTCTGCAATGATAGTTAGAAGGGTTTTGATAAGACCATTGATGGTTCTATGGGAAAAGGAAATGGTATATGTAGCACATTGATGGTGGTGAAGGTGATGGTTCAATTTATCCCACCCTTCCATCAGAAGTCTCAATATGTCCTGCACAGGCTAGGAGTCTAGGGCCATTTCTACCCTACACTGTTATAGTGCTGTTATTCCACTTTCAGCATCCTGGGCTTGTAGTTTAGGGAGGGGCCCTTAGAATTCTCAACCAGAGAACTCTTTGGCCTCAGTCAGCTACAAACCTCAGAATTCCACAGGATGTTGAAAGTAGAATGATAGCACTATAATCGTGTAGGGTGAAAATGGCCAAGATCAGAGTTGGTTGTGCAAGTCTCTGCTTGCAGGCTTATGCATTGATTGTACTGTGCCGCTCTTGTCTTGAATGGCAATGTTAGGCAATTAAATCAAGACGGCAAAGGCAAAACTCAATGCACAACCAAACATGTGTGCACATCAGTGTGCAATGCCTATTCATGCACGATGTATAATGCTGTGAGGGGGCCCTCCTCAGCGTCCCACCAATGAGATCAATACACTGCGTTGGGATGTGGAAGAGGGTCTTCTCAGCACCCCAACTGTACAATGTCCTCCCTTTGGAGACCCAAGTAGTACCACCTTTCTTTCCATTTAGGCTCCAAGTTAAAGCTTGGCCGCTTACCAAGGCATTTGGATCTTGTTAATAATCACTACGTCTTGGATGAGATTGCACTCCCTTATGATATACATAGTTTAAAAAAAACCCTAATTTTTAAAATCTGTTTTAAATCATTATTAAGTTTAATTTGTTTTTAGCTTATTTAAATTATTTTTATTGTTTTAAATTGTTTGTTCTGTTGTTTGAATGTTATTTGTATGCTGTCCTGAGATCTTCTAACATAGAGCATGGTACAAATGTTTTGTAGGCCCGTGTGATTTAAGCCATTTCTGCACTAGACTGTTACAGCGCTATTATTCCACTTTCAACATCCTATGGAATCCTGTGCTAAGGATTCCATAGGATGTGGAAAGTGGAATAATAGCACTATAACAGCCTAGTGTGGAAATGGTCTTAGTGGTGTGAGGGTTGGACTGTGACCCTGGAGATCAGCACATAAAACCCACTCAGCCGTGGAGACCCACTGAATCACCTTGGCAAGTCACTCTCTCTTGACCTCAGAAGAAGACAATGGCAAACCTCCTTTGAATAAATCTTGCCAAAGAAACTCTGTGATAGTTTTGCCTTAAGGTTGATATATATCAGAAATGATTTAAAGGCATATAGCAGCAACAACTTACAACAACAACAACCCAAGAAAAGGCCATTTCTGCCCTATACTGTTATACAGTCAGAACTTCACATTTGTGGGTTTGACTTTCACAGATTTGATTATCTGCAAGTGTCTTCAACTCCTGCCCCCTCAAATTCAGGTACTTCTTTTTGCAGGGAACCTAACCTCTCAGCGACTCTGATCAGACTATGCAGCCCTTTAAAAACCTACTTCTGGTCCTCCAGAGCACCACAAACCCTCTCCCAGTGCTGTTGCACACCCAAAGAAGAAGATGGGCAAGAGAGAGGAAGCATAGGGCCACCATGATGACCAACCCTCTTTCCTTCTCCTTTACCAGACTTGGGCCTTTTCCTCACTATACTCTTATAGCACGATGATTCCACTTTCCACAGCCTATGGAATCCTGGTGTTTGCAGTTTAGGGAGGCAGAGAACTTTTTGGCCTCAGTAAACTAGAAAGCCTGGAATTCCACAGGATGTTGAAAGAGGAATAATAGCTGTATAGCAGTGTAGTGCAGAAATGGCCAAAGTCATCCAGAGGATTTCACACATCCCTTCAGTAGGTGGTGGTTGTTGTGTGCTTTCAAGTTGTTTCCAACTTATGGCGACCCTATGAAGAACCTACCATGGAGTTCTCTGAAGCTGAGAATATGTCGTGCCTCCTAGGTCCTCCAGTCATTCAGTGCTCAAACCACTAACACCACACTGGCTCATGACTGCAAAATTGTTTCGGGGGCTATATTAGGAAATGTGAAGTTTTTGTAGTAACTATAGAACAATTAAAATGTATTATTCATTGTTTATTTATTGAATTTATATGCTGTCTTTTCTCCCAATTGGGGGCTCAAGGCATGTTCTAAAAGGATTTTAAAAAAAAACATTAAAAGCATATAAACAACACGTTAAAAGACATATAGAATTGTAAAACTTACAATAGATTTTTTTAAAAAAACAACTAATAAGTAAAAGGTCTCCAGCTCACTCATTAAAGGTCTACTTCAAAAGAAATGTTTTTGCCTGCCTAGAAAAGGAGAGAACAGAGGGAGCCAGCCCAGCATCCCGTGGAGGAGCAGGTGGGAGCAGTCGCTGAGAAGACTCTCTCCCACGTCCTCCTGACCAGCCTGGGGTGGTGGTGGGACTGAGGGAAAGCCTTCACCTGAATATTTTAGGGCTCTAGCAGGTTCATATAGGGAGATAAATAAAACAAATTCATGAGCCCCTATTCCCCTCTCCTACCCCCAGCCAAAAAGCAAAGCATATCTCTGCAAATCTAAAGTGAAACAAGTTTCAGCCGATATAGCAACAGAAAAAAGGGATTTCTTTAGATCTGTTTTCCTTGGAGAGGGAGGACGATCCCTCATCTGTGCAACCTAGGTGCACGATTGATTTGTGTGCTGGCTATTTTTATGTATTGATTGTACAAAATGAAGCCCATGCTGCAGCCTGTAACCTTTTTTCCTTGTATGGATCAGGGTGAGGGGAGGAAAAAATAAATCAGAGACTGTAGCGTACAAGAGGGTCAGTTTCACAAAGTGGAAAAATGCTCCCATCTGTCTCCTGTTTTCAATCACATTCTCCAGTGCAGCTGGAGCTAAAGGTTTCCATTAAAAAAAAAAACCAACAACTGAGCTGCCTTACCTTCAGGATGGCCAGCGCAAAAGGGGAGAAAAAGCTATTCAAATGTCTACACACTCACACACCCTTCACTGTTAGCTGTAATTTACATAGTAATCATCTTTTAGATTATCTGAGGTGTTTTTATATTACCGAGAGGACCACTCATTCCCAAGCATTATTCAGGCTGTTTTCCATCTATCTTCTTTCTTCTTTCTCCTTCTGTTGGTATTTTTTTTTTTGTTTCCTCCACTGTAGACTGCAGAGTAAATGGACTCTAGGTAATATTAAAATGTAGAATGGGAAGCTACTTCAGAGAAAGATGGATTTTTTGATTCAGTGTTCTTTCCATTAGAAATAGATGTTTATGTGTGTGTGTCTCGTCTCCCCTTTAATGCAGTCATCTTTCCTTTTAGATATAGTGATGTGTGCGTCTTCATTTTTTCCCCAAAAGAAAGAAAATAAGTATTTTAGTCTCTCCTTCTGTCACTACAGTGAATGGACTCTGCAGTCCATACCAGCTGAAATCCTTAATGTGAATGATGTCTCCTAAGCAAAATAAACCTGAATAGCAGGTGCTCATGCATATGTTGAAAGCATATAAATTAATCTGCAGACCATAGATAAACATACATACCATGGTCTTTCAGAGGCTGCACATTGGCTTTTCAAATGTGCCTGCGGCTTTTATAGTATGGACCTCTTCAACTAAGGAGCAAACTACACCAAACAATGGCTGAGATTCTGCATTCTAGTCAGTGTTTCATAACTTTATGGATTTCTAGCTATGTTGGAAAAATGCAATCAAACCCTGTTAATGAATTGCAGAGGTACATTTCCAAGAACCTGCATGTCCCAATGTGCATGAGGTGCCTTTGATGCATATCAGGTGCTTCTGATGAGTATCAGGAGCTTCTGATGGGCATTAGGCACTTCTGATATGCATCAGAAATGTCTTGTGCTCATTGAGCGCTTCTCGTGAGCACTGAACACCTCTGATGTGTATTAGTCACTTCTATGCAGATGACTTTCCTGTTGCACTTTGGAATTTCCTAGGTTGCTTCCAGGAGTCTCCTCATGTGCTTTGGTATCCATTGAACATCAAGGAATGGCGCATCAGTCACTCATGGGCCAGTGTTATGCAATGTACACCTGCACATGGTAATGTCATGGAAGCCCCTAGATGAAAATGGACATGGTAAAACTAGTGAATTTTGTTTCCCACACATATAAGTCCATTTATGAAGATGTAAGCCCCATGCTGAATTCCAGGTGGAAACTGCATAGTTCTCTTAAGTCCATTGTTTATTTTTCCCCAGTGGCAGCTAGTTCTGTTGTCAGAGGGGCAGTGAATCCCCTCTTGATTTCAGTCCCAGTCAAAGAGTTGTCCAAGATGTTGAATGTTATTACTCCAAACAGGTTCAGTAACTCAGCTCCTCTAAAATTTGGAGTAAATCTTGCATTTACCTCCTTCATGACTTGGAAGCCACAAGCTGCCACTACAAATTGCCACCTGGACTGGGCCTTAACCTGGGGGAAGGAAAATTTAACCTCCTGATTCCTGCTATAGCCCTCATACAGGTTTCTTTCTCTGTGTCCCACCACCCTCACAGGTACCTGGGGTAGGAACATGGTAGAAGCTCTTTTATGAGGCCTCAGTTCCTAGACTCTGGAATTCCCATCTCAGAGAGGTTAAACTAGTACCGTGCTTGCTATGTTTCCACAGGCAGGTAAAGACCTTTTGCTTGTTTGTTTCAGCAGGCCTTGGAAGACTGATTGTTCGAGGGGGAAGGATCTTGCATAAGGTGCCAGATTTTCAATTTCCTGGTTTCTTTTTAATGGTTTAAGGTTTAAACGGTTTAAATTTTTTGATAGTTTAATTCTATTTTTAACTTCCATGTTGTGAATTTTTGGCTGTGTTTGTTTTAACTGTTGCGAGCTGTCTTGAGTCCTGAACCAGGGAAAATGAGGGATATTATTCTGGAGTCTTGAATGGACAAATTTCATATAAACATGACTACTTGGAGCTGAGACCCTTTCCCCCAGAATATAGAAATTGCAAGCGTGAGACAGGTGAAAATAATATTATAAGTGGTTTTTTTTTAAAAAAAAATCCCCTTCGTGCTAGTGTTGTCCATGGGCTGGGACAAGTTGGATCTGCTTTATCACGGCTTCTGTCTTGCCTTGACCCTTTTAGTCTCTTGTTTCAATAGCCTCAACCTGATAAGCAATTCTCCCAACAGATCACTCTGTTAGCATATTTCTGAGATCATTCATCATAAAGGGTTCTGCTGGCAAAAGGAATTACTTAGCAGCAGCTTCTCCTCTGCGTAGTTTTCTGCCTGCTTCAGGACTGTGTCCTTGGGCTAGAAGAGGTTTGGATTTGCCTCAGTTCCTCTATCATCTTACCTCTGCGCTCGCTCTCTCTTTGAACTCCTTGCTGTAGATTTTTTGGGGAAATACAAGATTATCTCTCAATCAGAGTAATGGAGCTGGTAAGGAAGGTGAGCAACAACCAGTCCCATATCCACACACAGACACACACAGGCCATTTCTGCACTACACTGTTATAGTGCTATTATTCCACTGTTAACATCTTGTGGAATTCTGGGGTTTGTAGTTTACTGAGGCCAAAGACCACTCTGGCTAAGAATTCTGAATGCCCATCTCTAAACTGCAAACCCCGGGATTCCATAGGATGGTGAAAGTGGAAAAATAACACTGTAACAGTGTAGTGCGGAAATACCCATAGCACTATTATTCCACTTTCAACATCCTGTGGAATTCTGGGTTTTGTAGTTTACTGAGGCCAAAGAGTTTTCTGGCTGAGAATTCTAAATACTCCTCCCTAAACTGCCAACCCCAGGATTCCATAGGATGTTGAAAGTGGAATAATAGCACTATAATGGTGTAGTGTGGAAATGCCCACACATATATTACACACACACAGGATCTAGCAGATAAGGAAGCAAGTTTGGTCTTGTTTATAAAACAAAAAGTATCTTTACTTAGAAATTACTTTTGCATAATCAAATGCATGGTATAAAGGAGGATGTCAAGAGAAGGAGAAAATGGCTGCAGAAAGAGAGAGGGTGTGGAAAAACAAACAAAAAATAAAGTTTGCAAACTAGCAATTTATTGAGTATAGGCATGCAAAGGTTGCTAATTCTAACATAACTTTAGCCAGCAGAGGGGTCCTGGCAGCATATTATTTTGCTGGAAAATCACTGTGGTCAGCCAGCAGTTGAGGAGCTTGTCAGCAGCAGAACATTTCAGCTGGCAGAAGGGGATTTCTGCGGGCTGAAGGAATTTATACCTATTCCTAACATCCTACAATCAGTACATCATTGAGTTAGGATTGTACTGCCCATCAAGAAAAAGCAGGGAAACGTCCATGGGTTTTAATTTTCCTTCTCTTGTGATTTGTTTGTGTTGAGATGTGTTGTTTTGTTTTCTTTGTTGTCCTTCCTGTTTCTTATCAGCTCCTGCCCTTTGAATGCAGTATGCTATAACTCCAAATAAATTATTTGGAAAAGAAAAAAAATGATGTCTTTTTATTTCTTTCATTCTAGAGCAGAAGGAAGAGCCAGAGGAAGAGACGGATGAATCAAAGATGAAAAATCCTTCAATTTCACAAGACAATCTGTTCCTCTATCAAAACAAACCCTTATGCTGAAAGAAATGTTATGACCATAGCAAAGCAGTGAAGGGGGAAAAAAACACTGTGGAGTTTCAGACTGTGCTCCAAAATGCAGGAGCTGGTGCCAAAGACAAGATGTTCTTCAGGAATGCACAGGATGTGTGTATGCATTTTGTTAATCACAAATTTTTCAGAACACTGAAAAAGCCAGTGAACTTTGTATTCTCTTTCCTAATTCAACCAAGGGTTTTTGGAACTCAAATTCCATTACTACACCCCATAAAATACCCATATTAAAGTTGTGTGGAGTTATTTTCTTTTCTTTCTCAAGAAGTTGAGAGTGTTTAAAAGGATGCATAGATGCAATACGGCTGCTGTTGCTGTTGTTGAAGTTGTTATGTGCCCTCCCTGACCATCAGCCATGCTGGCCGGGGCTTCTGGGAGTTGAAGTCCAAAACATCTGGAAGATTGTAAATAGTTTGTCACCACTGGTTTAATTTATAAACTGGTGGACAGGGACTGTATTATTTTCTCAACATTAAAAGCCATCCTGGGAGCCTTTTGGGTTGCAGAGTATGAGGGAAAAAAATCCTCCAAAGGAATTAAAGAATGAGAATCAAATGAATAGCTGACATTGGTTCTGTTCAGGTGACACGAGAGGACAATCAAAGTAAGAAGTGGGCAGATGACCAAGGGGAATGGGTTTTGCTCCTATTGCTAGGGGTAAGTGAGAACTTCATTCATTTTTAATAAGAACTTACCCAAATCTGCACAGTTCTGCATGTTCAGAAGAAAGAGAATTTGAGGTTTGTTTGTTTTGTTGCTGAAGAGATGAACTTGTAAGAAACTGGAACTGAGGGCTTCACCCATCTGGTCAATTGTGGGAGGGTCACACTAGCTCATTTCAGGCATGCTGGAAGTGATATACTGCCACCTCTGGTCACCATTCTGGATGATTTGGGCTTTTTTTTCTTTTGGGGAGCTTTAGGGGAGCTCTGAACAACTGGGGGAAGCAAACCATCACATTTCCAGAAAGTATGGAGGATTTCACTAGTTTTCAGCCCCTCCAATACCTCCCAAAATGGTCTTGAAAAAAACAGGGGGTAGGGTCTGGGGGCCTTTTAGCAGCTACTATGGAGCTTCATGGGCTGCATGTAGAGATTCCAAGGACTGTGTGTGGCTTACAGGCTTCACTTTGCTGAAGCCAATCTAGCTGACGGGTGGGAATCATGCAGCACTCCAGATGTCATTGGATGGAAACTTCCATCTCTTTTCACTATTGGGTATTCTCCCTAGATTTTTGCATTTCCTCCATAGCAAATGCATAAAGATCATGAATACATATCAATTGCAAATGCATAACTGTAGGTTACGTATTCAGAACTGCCTAACAGGATTCTGGCCATCTTTTTCTCAGAAAAACAAACAAATAAGTACATATATTTATGTGCAGATAAATTCCTTGAAAAATTCTGAGAGGTGTGAATTTGCTTATTAACTGCCATCAAGTCAATTTTTACTTATGGGAACTCTATGACCCCCAAGTCATAGTTTAGCTACCCCTATGACATAGCAGCATGCTGTAGCTTTCACGTCTCATATGCTTAGTTGACCATGGTCCAGAATGTATTCATCTTGGTCATTGTGAGGACTCTCTTGTCATTTTGAATCATTCAGCCTTCTAGATATTTTAGGACTGTAACTCCCATCTGTCCTAGCCATCATGACCAAGGGTGAGGGATGCTGGGAAATGGAGCTCAGCAACATCTGAAGGGTCACATGATTCCCAACCCTAATTAAAAGTTACCTCCTCCTCTTCTTCATCTTTCCCTTCTAGAAGTCTTTGAACTCTTTAGAACATGGGAAGTTATCCTCAGATCATCAGGCAATCTAGGCCAATATTGTCAACTGGCAGAAGTGGCTCTCCAGTGCTTTGAATCACTTCTTGTTAGTCATTTCATTGTGATTATTTGCTCCTGTAACATATATCCAGGTCAAGAGAGTGATAGGTAGAGTACCACTCTCTCACTATCTTCACTTTGGAATCTGCATTTATTAAACTAGGTTATCCAGCACTGAAGTGGTGATTTATTTAACACAGAGCCCAGAATGGTGCCTTGAAGCCGAGAGAGGGGGAACAAGCAATGATGACGGTCCATCTGATGATGAAGGGGTACTAAGAAATGGAAACATCAGAAATAGTAGGAAAGTTGGATCAACCTTTTGGAAAATTGTGGGCATTAGCTGATTCTTTGCATGACAGCTGTTCGATATCTTGATTTAGAAGAAAAGCTTTTTGCACAAGCAAATTCCCTCTTTTTAAATTAGCTTCCCCTTCCCCAACCATGGTTCTCAGGTTTCAAGGACATGCAGGTATCTGCTGATCACTTGTCAATAGGGTTTAATGTAGATCTATGATGTTTTCCTATCAGTTTGTCATTCTCTGTTGCAATAGCCAGGATGCTATCAAAAGAATGCCACCTCCTGCACCGCATGGCAGAATATTGGGATTAAAATCACAGAATTTTGTGTCCAGAGCAGACAAGAGGACTCCAGAAAAGCAAATGAGGAGAACTCTTTGAAGCAGAGTGGTCATGTAGCATTCTTGCATGACTTGCACTGAACAAGACAAAGCCTAGGCTGCAAAGGCCCATCAAGTGTAGACCCACTGAATCAATTACAGAATGGTGAGCCAATACATAGGCAAATCAAATGGACTGAGTATCTCTGCTGGAATTTAGGACCCCATGTGACAAAAACGAGAACTGCTCACTGGCCAGGAAAGCACTGTAAAGAATATGGAGACGATCAGAGGAAGCCAGTACCATTTTACGGCAGGAATGGAAATGATGTGGCTCTCTCAATGTTTTGGACTGCAGAAACCCTGAAGACTATAGTAAGTGGTGAGAAATACTGGGAGTCAAAGTCCAACAACATCTGGAGGACCATCTCAAACTGTGACCTAAAATACTATTACTCTTCCCAATTAGAGTAGACTCTCTGAATCTAATGCTTATGTAAATCCTACTGAATCACTGGGACTGGTGTAGAGGGGAGCATCACATGAGCAATCTAAACATGCAAAGACACCTATTACTGTGAATATTTGTGAACTTTCTTCATGTACCTAGTGGTGATGAGGACAATATTCCAGTTACCCATTATTTGAAACTCTTTCTCATATTATAGAAACATAGGTAATTTAGCAGAACAAAATAGGAAAATGTCTCCTTTGCTCCTTCTTGTTTTGTTTTTGTTTTGTTTTTTCACCATTCTGGGGCAGGTTGTGCACAACAAAAATAGAGTTTTGCATGAAAAACTTTAATTTAAACAAGTGTTTTTGTGCCAGCAACATTTTGGTAAAATTTACAAATACACACACACACACACACACAAACAACTCACAATCTTGCTGAGAGAGGAAAAAATGTTGATTTTTTTAATACTCATTCATTCAAATTAGAGAAGTGAAGATTTACATCCGTACTACCCATTGCATGGCTGGAGTTAAACAATGGGCACTTCCGCACTATATTGTTATAGTGCTATTGCTCCACTTTCAACATCCTGTGGAATCCTGGGGTTTGCAGGTTAGGGAGGGGCATTTAGAATTCTCAGCCAGAGAGCTCTTTGGCCTCAGGAAACTACAAACCACAGAATTCCACAAGATGTTGAAAGTAGAATAATAGTACTATAACAGTGTAGTTTATAAATGCCCATAAACAGAGACTCGGCTAAAATCAGTTGAATCTGTCAATCCTGTCAGTCCAGTCCATAAAACTAGCCCGAGATGTTTTGAAGTCTGAGATGATGCCTCTTTCTTTTCCATGTATGGAACCCAAATGGATGAAGTCAGCAGAATTTCACCTCAACGCCAGTGATGGCACAGTATCCTCCACCATTAGATTCTCACATCTCAGGGCCTGGATCTTCTTCCAGAGTCCTTGGGGCCAGAGGAGCAATCCCAGGGTGAGAGCACTACCTGGAAAAGTATACATACCTGTTCTCCTGATCTGAAGTTTTGGTTGAATGGCATACTCTGTGCCACTGTGGTTGATGCTTAAGGTATCAAGTTTAATAACAAACCCAAGGGCTGCCCCTTGTAACCTCACCCTTCTAACCACAACCAGAGCCATCCTATAACATTGCAAGGAGTTGTTTCAAGTTCTCAGTTTTTGGTGCTGAAATCTCAGTGTCCAAGATAATAATAATGATCTGACAAACCAGTCTATTGCACCTGATGGGTACAATGCCACAGCTCTATCCTCTGGAAAAGGGTAATGACCAGGGACTTGTCACTACTGCTGTCCAATGCCTGCTACCTGAGGTGACTGCCTCCCTCTGTCTAATGGTAGGGCAGGCCAGCCATCAGCCCTTCTCTATAGCATGTCCTTTACTTTCTTACTTTGTAAACACAGGCTTTTCAACCTGCATTAATTGGAAGTGGCTGATGAGCTCTGTACCTGGCAATGTTGTTTGCTCAGCTTTTCATAATTTATATTGTACTCTCAATTAAACTTTATGGTAAACAGATGTAGCAAAATTTCATTTGTTCATATTTCATATTCTCTCTTATCCTTTCAGAGAGGGAGGGAAGACACGGCTGACAGCGAGAGTAATCAAGTGGGATTAGAGTCATATTGTATACAATGTGCTTTTTGGTTTTGAGCTTCTGCGGTTGTCTCAGACTCACAGCTGGGGAAAAGAGATGTAAGTGGGGGGGGGGGAATCAGGCTAAATGAGGACAATATTTTGAGGGAAGATTATTCTTTTTTAAGAAAAAAAGGGGGGTGAGTAAAAAAGAAAATCAGGCATTCAACAACAACAACAACACATACAGAGAATAAATGCCTTTCAGGAGTCCCAGTAAAAATTGTACAATTGCCAGATCACTCCAGAGGAAGTTCAACAGGCCCCCACCCCACATTTATATGGAGAACTACACACTTCTATGAGGGGAGCATCAGGACACAGAAAAGTTGTTTTTGAGAATTAAAGGTATATTTCAGCTAATAAAGCTTTAGGCAGTGAAGCTCCTTTCTACAAAGTGTTTTTACATCCACCCAACTCTCTCTTTTTCTTCTCATCCTCTGTCTAGCTGGAAGCATTTTAACAGCATCAGCACTGGGGGATGATGAAAGAGGCCTAGAGAAACACAGACTTTTACTTTCTGGTGGTAGCAGTCTGTCTGGAGTAAACAGTGCAATAAAACTTGAATTGGGATAGAGTGGAATCCTATCTGATCCTATTGTAGGTCTGTGCAGCTGCCTGTAATAGGCAAGGTAAATAGCAGGTGTCTCCAGAACCCCTTATCAAACATTCACAAACAGCACAGGGAGAAAATGGGAGAATGGAAAAGCATCCTTCTCCACCTCTGCCCATCATCATCATCATCATCTATAAGTCTGGACACCAGAAAGGAAATCATAAGAAAAGTGGAGGCTGGTGAAAGAAAAGGATCTCCCTGGATGTATTTTGCAGGAAGCATTCAAGTGGTCTCTAACAGAAGGTTCAAAATGCTTCTGTTTTTTTTATGAAAGGTTTGTCTGACCTGGTTATTTCAGTTCACACATCCCC
This sequence comes from Iguana delicatissima, assembly GCA_948472985.1. Taxonomy (NCBI): domain Eukaryota; kingdom Metazoa; phylum Chordata; class Lepidosauria; order Squamata; family Iguanidae; genus Iguana; species Iguana delicatissima. Next base: position 107,779 of record CAOKZL010002103.1, read on the forward strand.
TTTCTTAATTTTTAATAAAATGTTTGCTGAAACAGACTGAGCTGCTGTTTTGTTTTTAGCGGTGGAAGAATCTGTCTCTGTTCTTTCCATGTTACATCTGCTCTTATTAATGAGTACATTCTTGGTACAGAAGGACAAAACAGGTTATGGTTTACATCCCAAAGTGAGAGAAATTGTTTTAAGGTAATATTACACATGCAATTTGATAATGCTGATAACTTTCCTAGGGATACAACCCAAGGGTGTATCCACACTGTACAATTATCTGTTAAAGTAACATGTAACTCCTGTTACTTCTGTACAAAATTAACATTTTGCTTCTGTTACTTCTTACCCAAATTATCCATTAGAGAAGTAATGCCCGTGAACACATCTGCTTCATTAATTAAGGTATTGCAGAATTTCCCAGGCGGCATGTTCGTAGGGAGCTGGACTCCAAGTAACATTTCTAACCTTTGGGGACTATTTGTCATTCCCAGAGACTCTAGAAATGGCCGCAGATATCTGTAGAGTTTGTGCGCCCCTGCCACTGTGGGCCTAGCCTTCTGCAGCTCTGAAAAAGGCAAGGAGTAATTGAAGTAATACCTGAAAAAAATGTATATGTGACCATAACCCTGTGGTTACACTGGCATGTTACCAACAGGATTCCACCTGGAGTGAATAAATACCAAATTACAAACAGACACAATTGGGAGAATGTGTTGTTTATGAGGATATTGATTCATTACATCCCTTTTCAGCCAAGGCCAGCTCCCAGAGTAGCTTATGGCAATTACAATCCATGACAAAGATAAAATATTTGCTATTAAGGATACAGGGGGAGGTCAAATATGGGGGAGGAAATATACCCATTTTCTTTCAGTGAGGATGTATTCTGCCATTGACAGCACGGCTGCTGTTCATACTTCTGTGCATTTTATTTAAGCCAGTTACTGAGCCTTCATTGAAATTCAATATCCAGATTCTGATAATTGCAGAAAGAGGCACATTTCTCCAGTTACTACGTGATGCCCTGGTGGCGCAGTGGTTAAATGCTAATACAGCAACCACAAGGTTGTGAGTTCAATCCTGCCAGGCTCCAAGGTTGACTCAGCCTTCCATCCTTTTGCAGGTCGGTAAAATGAGTACCCAGCTTGTTGGGGGCAATTAGCTAAAAAATACATTGTAAACCGCTTAGATAACACTAGTTGATAGGCGGTATAGAAATAAGTGCTATTGCTATGGGAGAGTTTTCACTAAATATTACAGACAGAATCCTGTTAATGATATACCTAGGTGACATCTCAAAAACCTGTTACTGACCTACACAAGAGTTTCTTCTTTCTAATTCATCTCCCCCTGCCCCCTGCCCATGTATTCACACGTGGTGGTGGGGGTGCCTTTGCTGGCCTCTCATGAAGAGAGTGGACCAAAAGTCACTGGAAAAGGGGGAACTTTCACCCTCTTAGATCTCCTCCAGGTCCAGGAGATTAAAGGCTCCTTCTTCTTCCCAACTACAACTGGAATGTTGGGCACCTGGGCCCTCATTGGCAACAGGCATATACTTGGGCACCAAGCACTTTTTCCATTAAGCTTTGTGTCTCCAGCTTCATCCCTTTTTGTGAAGCAAAGCACACATGTTCTCAGCTGGGAAACAGGAGAGGCTGTTGCTCCCAAAGATGGAAGGAAAACATTCAGTGCTCCTGCTTTTTAAAAGTACATGCAATAATTTCTCTACTTTTATATTTTGTACATTTTGGCTAAGATCCTAATGGACTACTGGTGGGTCATAGATCTGTACCAATGTAGCTAGGTTGGAGGTCCAGTGGATGAAGGTCCAGTGGATGAAGGCTGTTCTTCCCCTGTATGCACAAGGGCAGTCAGACAGTTCCTGGGTGAAGTTCTGCCCCCACTGACACAGGGTTGTGTCCAGGTGTCCTTTCACACCCTGGACAAAAGCATTGTGTCTAGGTAAAGACACTTCCTTGCACAGTGTCCAGTGATGTACTTATTGCAGCATGTACATGTGCCTATGCTGGTGTAACGAACACATTAACAGAATTATAGAATCATGGAATCATAGAAATGTAGAGTTGGAAGAGACCACACGGGCCATCCGGTCCAACCCCTTGCCATGCAGGAACACCCGCTAAGCACTCCTGACAGATGGCCATCCAGCCTCTGCTTAAAAACCTCCAAAGTAGGAGAGTCCACCACCACACTCCGAGGCAGCATATTACATTGCTGGACAGTCCTGACTGTCAAGAAGTTCTTCCTGAGGTTCAAGTGGAATCTCCTTTCCTGAAGCTTGAATCCATTGCTCCTTGTCCTAGTCTCTGGAGCAGCAGTAAACAAGCCTTCTCCCTCCTCTATATGACATCCTTTAAAATATTTAAACATGGCTATCATGTCCCCTCTTAACCTTCTCTTCTGCAGACTAAACATATCCAGCTCTCTAAGTCTATCCTCATAGGGCATGGCTTCCAGTCCCCTCACCATTTTGGTCGCCTTCCTCTGGACTTGCTCCAGCTTGACCAGGTCCTTCTTGAATTGGGGTGCCCAGAGCTGGACACAGTATTCAAGATGAGGTCTAACCAGAGCAGAGTAGAGTGATCTTTGTTTCCATGACAGACCAAAACAAACAAATGAACAAACAAAACTTTGGCCATTTCCACATGGGCATATTGCCCACGCTAGAGCGACCTCCCCAGGAGGTCTTCTTCACTGGTGTCTGCACTAGAGCAGTTAAGAAAAGTGAGGTTCTAAACTTCAAACTGTTCTAGTGCAGACCCGGGGGTGGCGCTGTGAGTTTTATAAAAACCACCCTCAAAAGTGGTTTTTATAAAACTTACCTGCGCTGCCCCGTAGCAGCCCCCGGTCAAGAACTGCAGGGATGCGACAGCGCGCCCCTGCAGATCTGCCCGGGGGCGGGCTTCCGGCTGGTGCACTGTCCTAATTGGCGGAGCACCACCGGAAGCCACCGGCTGCCATTTTGGGCGCCGCCGGGAGCCACGGAGCGCCGCTGAGCGCCGCCGAAATTCGGCAGCGTTTGGAACAGCGGATCTGTGCTCTTCAGAGGGACGGAGTAACCCACTCTCGGGTAAGCTCCGCCCCTGCATGTGCGGCCCCGTTTCGCGCCCCCCCCCCGCGAGGAAAGGGCCTTTGTCTTTTAATGGAAAGGGTTGTTGTGGATGTTGCTGTTGTTGAATACATTCTCAGTACAGAAGAAGAAGACAAGTTTTCATTTACATCCCAAAGTGATGGAAATTGTTTTAATGTAATCTTAAGAATGCTATTTGATAACCTTCCTAGAGTTGCAAAGCAGGAGTACATTAACGCTATAGCATTACATTGGCCCCTCCATATTCATGAGGGTTCCAGGCACAGAATCCTCATGAAAATGGAAACAACATGAATAACTCTCCTCCACAACCCCCTTGCCATTCCCCCCTGGTGCTTCCTCAATCCCATTCCTTTGCCTCTGGCCTCAGCATTGATGAGGAGAAAAAAGACAAGGTAAAGGCTTACCGGTACTTTCCCCTCAGGCAGAAAAAAGTGGAGTTCTGGGGTTCTGTTACTTCTGGTTGCCGTCTTGAGAAAGGAGGGGTAGGTGCAAAGAGAGCAGCTGACCAATCAGCAGCCATTACACAGCAGAATGTGCAGCCACATGGCAGAGAGGATGTACCTCCAGCAGTGGAGTGAGACTTTGCTTACCCAACAGGAAAAAAAAAGTCCATTTTATATATAAGCCTCTCAAGCCTGGGGTGAGGAATACAAGGGAATGGGAAGAGAAGGAGAAGAGAAGCAAGCATGTGTCTCACAAATAATCAAGTTTGTGAAGGTCAAAGCCATGAATGTGGAGGAAGGACTGCGTACCCCTTTAATACTACTTCGACTGTCATGGTTGCTCCCCATTGAATCCTGAGATTTATAGTTTTGAAAAGTCTTTCAATGTTTTGCCTGAGAATTTTAGTGCTAAAGGTCAGAACAGCAGACTAGATAATTCTAAGTATTTCAACAAACTGCAGATCCCAGGGTTCTACAGAATGTAACCATGGTACTTAAAGTGGTAATCAACTACTATAATTGTACAGTCTAGATACATCAAAGATTTAACTCATCATATGCACCTGTGTCCAAACTTTATATTTGTTTTTATATCAGATTGCATAGCAGTTCACAGAGTTTCCTCACCATCACCATGACGGACAGCCAATAGATTTGCAAAGAAAAAAATTCATACTGCTGCCTTTTCAGGGCAGTTCTCTCTAGCACAGAATATGCTGTTGGTCTTTTTATTTTGCTTTAGCACGCTGATCCCAAAGCCTAGAATATGGATGGCTCTCCCATATGAATTGATGAAGCAAACTCAGGGCCATCGTTTGAACCTTGAGGCTATAAAATTAAAAACTTGACCTTTATTTATAGTGCAAGAGTTGCAACCGAAAATAACCACATCAACTTTTATACACCAGGATGGGAATGGATCAAAGAAGAGAGGAAAGGGGAAAAGAAGAAGAAAAAACAGCCATTGAGACGCTGGAAAACTGACCCTGAAGGAAACAGCATCTTTTGAATCACAATCCTGAGTCTTCGCTGAACTCTTCCAGCACTGACACATTCCACTTTATGAAGTCGTGCATGATTGGTGACACTAAAACTGTCCAGCATAAAGGCAAATATGCTCCCTTGGTTGTCCAATTATATTAAATCATCTCTGTTCTTAATGGCACCACATGTCAAAAGCTTGTGAATTACCTACTAAAAGTGGGGCATCTAATGGCAAGTGTTGTCCATATGCAATTTGCAGCTCACACCAGCCCATCTAACTCAGCAGCAGGATAACGTATCACCTCCTGAGGTATCACTGACTCCTTAATCTTGTTTCCAATGGCAACCAAATCAGCATGTATGGCCTGGCAAGACATGATGTGTGCGGAACAGCCAAATGCCTTTGCATTGTGAGAGGCAAACATGGAAGCATTCACTGAATTTTGAAAGGAAGTTACTGTGAAGTACTCTACAGTTCTTTTGAAGACACTTCCCATGATGCAAGTGTTTATGTTAGAGAGGGGGAGCACAAGACATTTTGCTGCATTATGATGGGTATTGTCCCTGTTTTGTCACTAGATGAATTAATGCTGGCATGTAGTGAACATTTTTCTGATTTATCTAATATTTATCTTGGAATTGCTTAGCGAATTGGGTTAATGCAATATCTCAACTCTGCTGGATTTTATAAGTTTCATATCTTATTCTGTCTGACATATTTCATTCATGGAAGCATAGAGTTGGAAGGGATTACAAAGGCAATCTTGTCCAGCCACTGCCATGCAAAAATGCACAACTTAGGCACTCCTAAGAGATGGCCATCCAACTTCTGTTTAAAAACCTCCAAAGAAGAAGAATCCACCACCCTCTGTAGCAGTCTATTCCATTGTTAGCTTTTTTTAAAATCTTCTATAAGTTCCTGGTATGTAGTTGGAATTTCTTTTGTTACAACTGGAATCTTTGGATTGTGTTCTAATCTCTGCAGCAGCAGAAACCAAGCTGGCTGAATCTTCTACATAATGTCCATTTAGATATTCTGTGATGGATATCATATCACTTCTTAGTCTTCTCTTTTCTAGACGACAAATCCCCAATTGTTACCCCAAAAGGTGAGGAACCTTGAGCTCCACCAGCAGTATTAGCATCTGCTTAAGAACAGGGGAATTATAGCTCAAAAGGAGACCTGCAAGAGGGGGTACCTACTAGATCTTTTCATCTGTGTATACCGGTACTAACTGTGAGACACCAATTGAGAGTCAAAAGAATGTTTTATCATGGTGATTCACAGACACACACAAGAAATCAAGTCGTCTCATGAACCATTCAAGGCTAGTGAAGGGAAAGAAGAGAAAGGTTGGGATGGTAAGATCATTCAAAACTATTTTGAGTGTCTAAAACCCTGACAAGAATCCCAAACTGATAAGAATCTTTGATGTTTTGGACTTATTCTTTGCAAAATTTTGCACATGGTTGTTTTGTGCACAAAACAACATTTCTTCCACAGAAAGTGTCATTTCCCACACAGAAAATAATCTTTCTGTGTGGAAATATTTTTCCTGCACAGAAAAATCTGTTTCTTGTGCAGGAAATGTTGTAATTATGGACTTCTTCTGTACAAAATTCACACAGGTTTTTTGCACAGAAAACAGGATTTCCTCCTCAGGAAACTATATTATCGGAACAGAAAATAATTTTAAAAGGCATTTCAAAGGGGCTTTTGAAAATAATATTCCTATGCAGGAAATTTTATTTCTTTCATATCAAATGTTGTTTATATGCAAAACAGCCGTGTGCAAATTTTGCAAGGAATAAATCCAAAATTGCAAATAGACTTCATAAACTGCATGGTTTTTGAAGATATTCTCGCAGTTGGTTGAAAATTCTTAAAAATTAATCTTAAAAATTAATGCTTCCTTCAAGAAGAAACTTAATGAAGAATTACATCCCTTTTAGGCAGTGAACGTGGTTCTTCCCTTATCAATTCCCACATTGCATTCTGGAAACTAAAAGACAGCAAAGTGCAACCTTACATACATCCTCCACAGACTGAGCTATGAAGTTAACTACTAGAACCTTTTGAATCATTTGACATAACATGACAGGACAGGATCAAGAAGGGTAAGAAGGAACTGGTCAAACCATCCCTACTGAAATTTTTCTGCATCTCTTAAAGATCCATGTCATGCTCCCATTTTCATGATACACTGGAATCATAATAATGATTATGATCATTTGAGATCATCCACTGATGTTGGTTTGTGACGTACTCAGGACAGACAAAGAAAAATGCTTCTACATACAATGCATAACTAACAGTCTGAACAAGTGGTAGATGTGTGCTTTAATGACATGGAATGATTTTGAACATTGATTAGAAAAAATCATGGAGAGTCAGTCTAACCCTTGTGTATGAAGGAAGCAGGATCATCAGATGCTTTGAATAAATAAGAGCAGAGATGTGTAACTTTTCTGGGGCTGTGGACTGCACTGTATCTCCTGAACTCATAGTTCCATACATGCCAACTTTTCACAGATCCGTCTTAGAATACAGAAACTGAATCAAGCTGAGGACAAAGGGGAAAATGGGGGGAGGCAAGAGAAATGGGGACACCTTAAAAGTAGCTGAAAAATTGGGATGACAGAGGATTAATCTGGACTGCCCATGAGAAATTGGGACATTTGGAGGGTATGCAATATACTGCCACTTTCATCTCCACTGCAAAAACTAAGTGTCCATTCCTGAATTTGCTTCTACCATAGTTTGTATCAAAGGATGGTAAATCACTATGGTACAAGAAGGTGCTAGAGTGTTTTCCCATACCTTAGAGCTCTGGGGGACCATGGTACAAAGTGTCCTTCCAGGTTTCAGGACTACAGATATACTCTGTGACATGATTTTGGTGGTGACCGCTTTCTGATAGAGATGGTCTGCATGGCAGTTGTGACTTAAGTGACAGATGAAGTTGTTGGTAGGCCACAAGGGAGATTTTGCAGGCTGTATGTCACCCATGTCTGAACTGAAGGAATGGACATCATCTTCATGCCCCTCTTGTAAGCTTCCAAAATCACTTGGCTGATGGCTGTCTGAAACTACATGCTGTACACAGTGGGCCTGGATCATAACTAGCAGGGTTTTGTTTTTGTTTTTTTGAAGATCTAACACAGGTATCTGCTGATCAAAGGGTTGGGAAGCAGATTTCTCCCATTCATCTTCCACTCTGCAACTCACTCTTCTATCTTCCACAGTGTTGCAGAGGTAGATTGGGCAAGCACATGGGGCTGTAGAGGGGGGAAGAAGAAAAATGGAAATAGAAGGGGCTGGTGGCTTTCATGTCAGTGGGGCAGTGAGTCTTCCCTGGATTTTAGCTTAAGGTTTAAAGGCACTATCCATGGTGCTGAACCTGGGTTTGGGCTAAAAGCAAGAACAGATTCATTACTTCACTGAGATGGAAACCCAGATGCTACTGAGTGGAAATCTGCTTTCCTCTTTCATTAATGAAGGGGTCCACTGGATTAAAAGCTCTTCCGTTAAGAGAAGAGAATCAAAGGCTTCAACTCTATAATCCTAAATAGATGCAAATCTGTCATCACTGTGCAAAACTATGTGGTTGTGACAAGTCGTTTTCACTTTCCTTTTGCTTGTCCAGTAGCGATCAAGGTAGGCTAATGCTAATAAAACTGCTCTAGCTAACGTGAAATAAATTTCCTACAGGATTCATGGTGGCAGTGTCACACTGTCTGTAAAATCCTTCTTGACAGTGATGCTGGAACTACTATCTCCCAGCTAGCAAGTGGAGAGAAGACACTTCTCTCCTTGATCACCTTTGATATCAAGGGCAGTAGAAGCAATAATAGAGAAGCTTATGGCTTTAACTCTATGGTTAGTCCCAACCAAAGTAAGTTCTTCAACGGGATTTACTTATATGTTGAAAGGGTATTCAACAATTGATTCAATGGTTCCAATAGGATACACACATATGTCTCCAGGTATACTACTCATCAAAAGACTTGCATGGAATTCTGCATGGAATACCCAGATTTGCGTTGCTAAGTAAGTTCTCTAAACTTGACCCCTCCCAACCTACTTTATTGGAATCAGCCATAGGATATCTGCTCTGCTAGCAATTGGGGCACAAATGGATAATGGTTCAAGCCCCATCCTGCCAGTGAGTGAGTATGGGATAGTCAGAAGCATGACTCGGTGCAAATTCTTGTTGCGGTCCTGTCACATAATCCACTCATACCTCGATTTCCAGCAGAATGGACCTCCTTCTCTCAGTGAGGCTGATGGCCAATAAAGTAGATTAGGAAGAACAGTTACAATCACAGCAACAGTGCCATAATCATGACTACATAGGAATTGTGAATATGGATCATTTACAGGTACGTTGTTACAGGCTGTGCTACTTAGCTTACCAACTTTGAGGCTTTGAATATACACACAAAGTATACGATATAACCTGTAGAATATAATTTATAGAATAGAAAATAGAAAACAGAAAGCTTTGTATATTATAATGTCTCTGTGTGTTATTGGGAGTTCAGTGACTATCTAACTCTGGGCAAAATGCCCATTCAATTGTAAACAAGATAAAATAATTTCCACCAGACGTGACTGAGAATAAACCCATAGCAGGTACCATGATTGCTGATGCAATCAGCTGGATGATGCAATCAGGACAGAAGACAACCAAAGGTCTAAATTTAACTGTGGACAGTTTGTATGTATTATTTACAACAATCCGATTGGAGAAGAGGATTATTGACACAAATGGAATGCACTAGAGATCTCTTATCTCATTGGGCCCAATGAAACAGTTCATAGGATGGGTGAAGGCTAGGGAGTGAATAAAAGAAGGCAAGAGGAGATAGTGATGAGACTCCTCTGCAGTCTACACTGTATGAAAAGGGAGCTGCAGAATAGCTTCCAAGATGATCATTCTGTTCCTACTTGATAACCAACACAGATGATGATGCTGGTAAGAGATGCAACAAAGCTATGCTAGAATAAATATAAAGATGTTTATAGCTATGTAACAGAGATTTGAATGGCTGTTTGCTACACCAAACAGTATGGTATAGTCGTTTGACCATTGGACTATGATTGTGAAGACCAGGGTTGAATCCCTGCTCAGCCATGGAAACCTACAAGGGTGACTTTGGGTCAGGCTCACTCTTTCAGCCTCAGAGGAAGGCAAAAACAAGACCTTTCTGAACAAATCTTCCCAAAGAAACCCCATGATAGGGTTGCCATAAGTCAGAAATGACTTGAAAGCACACAATCAAAAGACCAATAGAGGTTTATAGATATAGCAATGATCAAGGATATTACCTCTTGGAGGGCTGTAATGTAATGAATACATGATGCCTTATATGCCATATTATCCAATGAATGGAATGCAAATGATGTGTCGAGACACTGGCATGTCTGGACATGTTTGTATAAATATGACTGGATATAATAAAGAGCCTAAACAAATACAACAGAGCCTGCCTTATGACCTATATCTCATAATATATCTTGAGATTCCAAAACTTAAGCATGATTGAGTGGAGTGTTGATGTTAACTCTGCCTGTCTGGTTTTTAAGACCATCCTAAATTGGACACCAAAGTAGTTAGTATGTGATCATGGGACCCTCGGCAGACTATAGATTAGCTGACACATGACAATGGACCACAATCCTTCATTGGGGAATCATACCTGGCTCAGCATAATTCCAGATTGTGCATCCATAAGTGTGATATTGAATTCGAGCCTTTGTCTTTGATAAATATGTAATGCAGTTTCAATCCATGCTGTTACAGTCAATTTCTGAAAAGCAGGATATTATTCAATTATCCTGCTGCAAAACTGTGCCAGAAGCCACTATATATCACCTGTCACTGTCCAGAAAAGATTGTGTCATCCCTGACATTCACAATAAAATCTCCATCTGTTTCTTTCCCAGATCTTGTGCTTTTGAACAATTTATGGGAGATGTGGCATTTGTGGTTGCAAATCAATAATTGATCTCAGTTACATTGGCTTCACTTCCCAACATATCAGATTCATGCAGTAATAAACAAAGTGATTAGCCAAGTGCAGATTATTGGAAAGCTCACTGAATACAAAACATGGGAGTATGCTAACTTTGTCCTCTCTGCATTAAAAAACAAAACAAGAGAGACAAGTTGGACTGGTTCTTTCTAATTTGCATTTGACTTTTTACCAGAGGTGAAAAGAATATGCACAAATATTTAAATCACAGTTGAAAAGAGGGTTTCCTTGGTGTCAGGAAACTTTGACAAGGAGAATACTGAACACAGTGAGAATCTTTGCTGTTAGTAATTCTTCACCACAAAATCTGCCCATATTTTGTTTTGCAATGAAAATAGTGGCCATAATTTTACATGTATGATTGATTGATTGATTGATTTTACAACTACTTTAATTGTACAGCTAAATAGCATCCTATGGCCCAGTCTCACCAACAACCTACTTTACCAGGCATCACAGTCATGCAGAGAAGAAATTCTGTTCTTCTGGTTATTTGGACCTGGGTGGATAACATTTCTCATACACCCTATCAAGCCAGGGGGGCTGCAACAAGGAAATGTGACTGGAGTCCTGCTTCTGATTGTTGTAGCCTCACTGGGTGGTGGGAGGGGGTGGAAACAGCATTTCCCCATGCCATAATTTCTAGCATACCAGATCCCCTTCTCTCCACCTGGCTGATGCCCGGAAATGTAGCTCTGCGGGGAGGCAATAGTGTCTCGATCATGATCATGTTGGAAGCACATAAACTGATCCACTATGGATGAATAACTCCTGGTTATGCATCTGATCCTGAATTCTGGCCAGCATTTTCTACCTAGAAGTGCTGTTTTCTGCACAGAGAATCTCACTTTCTTCATAGAAAAGAACATTCCTGTGCAGAATGTGCCATTTTCTGTGCTCTAGCATGATCCTGTACCATAAGGAGTAATCTGATTTGCAGGAATCTCAATAGCAGCAGTTGCCCAGCTTCCAGAGGGTAAAGGAAAGCAATACAGCCCCTTCCCTACCTTCAGGAAACTGCCAATCATTGACGTAGGACAGTGGTCCCAAAAAGTTGGTCCTTCAGATGTTTTTGAGTTCAGATCTCAGAATTCCTGACTGCTGGCCAAGCTGGCCAGACTTCTGGGAGCTAAAGTCCAAAATACTTGGTGGACAAAAGTTTGGGAGTAACTGACGTACAATGTTGGAAATGACAATGAAACACAGAAGCCACATTCCTATACATTTTTGTTGTTGTGTGCCTTCAAGTTGCTTCTGATTTACAGTGACCCTAAGGAAAACCTATCATGGGGGTTTGGGGAGCTAAGAGCGTGTGATACACCCAAGGTCACCCAGCAGGTTTCCATGGCCAAGCAGGGAACTGAACTCTGATCTCCAGGGTCATAGTCCAACCCTCAAACCATCATTGAATATATATTAGTATGGATACTCTGAGTTCCGCAGTTGTGCAACCAATTTCATACTGAGTGCGACAACCTTGAGCAAATTTGTTGGATAATGGTTGATCAGCCTGTCCCTATCAAGTAGGGAAAAGGGCCAGGATTTAGAATCACATCTCTGCAACCTTGAAAAAACACAACTGTTGTTGTAATAGTGTAATGTCCTAGCTGGAATCTGACCCTAATCATAAAAGGTGAGTTGCATGGCATGGGTACAACTCTTATCCATGTAAACAAGTGCACCCCATTACATTTAATTTCATTTATTCTAAGTCACCTCATTTCTGTGTGTGGTTGACATGGCAGCAGCCAACCAGTGGCAAACTAAGTTTAGACAGATTTTGTGATTTTTGAAATGATTGTTTTGCACATGTCTGTAACTGCACAAAATTTAACACCTATAAACATTTCCTTTTCACATAGACTATTATGAAGAAGCAGCAGCACTGGAAGGTTGTCTGCATCTTTTTATCATCTGTCCTTTCATTTTATGCTTGCTCTATATATGTACATTTAGCTACAAACAGAGAAAAGATGCTAACTCTTCACAGAGACTGTGCAAACCGCAGAGAATGCAACCTCAAAAGTGCTTGGTGCTTCTTCTCTTGCACTAGAGGTGAGAACATGTGCAGGAGTTCTCCATTTTTAAGTCTTCTCATGGATTTTAAAAGGTATGATTACAGGAGAAAAACAGAAAGGGGGCAGAGAATGAAACAGGAGGAGGGAAGTACTTAAGCCACAAACATGGGCTAGGAATACACATTGATGTAAGATGGCCACATTTCCAAAAATATATTTTTTGAAGTAGATGTCTACAAAAAATAAATTCATGTATAGCGAAAGCAATAAGATCTTCTGACTATTGAATGCTAGATAAGGAAGCTGATATTTTGTTCAGTGTTATGCCATGTACGGATAACCCATGATCAACAAACTTCATTCTGAGGTAGACGGTAGTTTTATTTGTAGAACTGCAAGCAACACAGCACACTTCTTCTGAAGTTGTTGAAACTAAAGCATACATGGAGCTTCTATCTTTTATAGGTACAATTCCAAAATTTAGGCATGCAAAGCTGTGATAAGAGTCATAAATCAAGTGTCATACCACTTCTCAGACAGTTCCCAAACCTGCATTTGGTTCCTGCTTCTCACTTGACCAGCTTGACCCCAGCACATATTTCCTGTCTCTTATCTTAGAGACACCAGGTTCCCAAAACTCAAGTCTCTTCTGACTACACTTTCATTTTTACCCTGCTTTGATCTTCACCCCTCATCAAATACATTGTAGCAATAGACAATAAAGCAATTAGCTATTGATACTTTGTAAGAACCCAGTGGGCTCAGAACAGATACACTGTTGTTATCATTGATCAAAACTGGATACTTTCTAAAAGTTACAACTAGTCTTAATGGAGTTCTACAGCATCTACTTCTACATTGGTTACAAAACACTATTTCAATGCACATCCAGCAGACCAACATATGTTCATGGCAGGACCTAACAAGTAGTTATAAGATTGTAAGTTGGACTTAATGATATTGTAACTTTTGAGATTCATGTTTACAGTCATTAGTGACTTAATGTGACCCCCCAAAATCAACCTTTTCATCCAGTCAACACCCCAGTCAAAAGGTTTCGGAGGTGCTGTAGTTCGGGAGTCTGGGAAATGATGCTGGTAGCGCACTCCTGGTTGCAGGGCACATTGAGAAAATCAGTTGTAGCAAGACCCCATGGGGTCTCCCCAACTGCCTATTCCTTGCATGCCCCATGAGCGACAGAGTGCTGTAGACATCATTTTCCAGTGCCCATCCAACTAGCAAAACCTTTTGGTTGGGGTACTGCCTAGATGAAAATGCATGGTTTGGGGAAGTGGCATCATCAAACATAGCTGTTATCACTGTGAACTGGCCTGGCTTCAGTAGACATTAGATATCATTTTTGATATCACAATTCGGCCCTGTTCTGCCACCCTCAGCCAAGTGTTTGTGAGGCCCCTGAACAAGCATGAAGCTAGGCATGGCTATTAAATGCTGAATCATTTCTGTTTACACCTAAGCAAGCCAGACACAGCCAGATCTTGCTTTAGGAGACCTCTCAAAACAAACACTTCATTAAGTATGTACGCTAGCACAAAGAGCCCCCTGGCCTGAGCAGGCACCCTGGCGAGCCGGACACTCCAATGCCCAGGCAAGCCGCATCTGCATACTGGCCATCCCATCGTCAATTTGAACTTAACTCAATCATGTTAAATTCTGACCTTTTGGAGACATTGTCTCGCACCCAAACTTCATTGTTTTCGCCCAAGTACAGACTAGCCCATGGTCATACCTTCCCTATATAAACCCCAAGCTCCCAAGCTCCAAGAGCTCCTTGGATTCACTCTTGGATCGCTCCAGACTTCCATCCAGCCTTGCTGCCACTCTGTCAAGTGAACTCCCCTCAGCCACCACGCTGAGTTTCTTCACTAACATCTCCAGCTTCTTCAGGACTACAAGAAAGGTGTCGTATCACCCATTTCCCCAAAAACTCTCATTTCCTATTTCTTAGTTAGCTGTGTGCATGTGTTGTCTTATTTTCTGCTTGTCTGTAAATAAAGCTATCAATTTTGTTACTTTAAAACTTGTCTGGCTGCTTTTCTGACCTGACGCTGTATACATAGGGTTAAAAGATCCTCGCAAAGTTACCCTGCCTCTCGTTTAGCTTGAGAGAGTGCTCCAGCTAATTTCCCCACTGTTTGTTGTTGTTGTTTGGTTATTTGGGCGCCCCTCCCGGGACCCCCAGCACACAGGGTAACATAGCCATGACAATGGATCTCCATCATCATAGTTACATCTCACCATATAGGATCTTGGTTTGATTGTCTGTCTTTCCAAACCTGGGATATAAGTATTTTTGTAACAGTAAAAGCACACAGGACCCAAAAGCAATGACCCTCAGTTAAATTCCACATCACAGAAATGTCAGCCATTTCCACGCTACACTGTTATAGTACTGTTATTCCACTTTCAACCTCCTGTGGAATTCTGGGGTTTATAGTTTACTGAGGTCAAATTCTCTCTGGCTGAGAATTCTAAAGGCCCCTCCCTAAACTGCAAACCCCAGGATTCCATAGGATGTTGAAAGTGGAATAATAGCACTATAACAGTGTAGTGAGGAAATGACCATAATTGAAAAGAACATGTATCACCCTACAAATGCCAGATTTTTCTAATACAAAATCAGTATATTGTAACCCATCTGAAAAAGCAGGGTGGAGGGGTCACCATTAAACATATTCATATCATATGCCACAAGACAATTTCATCTATATTGAAGGCACTACATCCTCTCTGATCTTGTAAGCTAAGCAGGGTCAGCCCTGCTTAGTACTTTGATGAGACTTGTCAATGAATAGCAGATGCTGTTGGCTATATTTCAGACAAAAGTACTGGCAAAACCACCTTGGCTAAGAAAACCCTACAAAATTCATGGGGTCACCATAAGTCAACAGGCAACCTGACTATACAGACATTGCCAAAAACTAGTAGAAGGAAACAGTTTCTCAAAGGGGTTCACCATCCCAAGCTGACCTACCTTAACCATTGCCTCATCATGGACAGGATTCCCCGCCCCCCATATCCCTACATTCTACACATGATGAGAAGCAAGTTGTATGTGTTGCTTTGGTGTCATTCATGGACTCTTTTCCCGTATTCTGGAGTATTGCAAATGAGACTGGCAAGTCCTAGAGTTCCTGTGAGTGGAAATTTTGGTTCACACTTGCTGTGCAGCTCCGTGGGATATAATGATGCTGAAATGTGTCCTTGAGAAGAATATACAAGGCACCAGATGGGAAGAGTACAATAAGAAGGTATAATACTTGTTCCAGCTGAGCTAATGAGAACTCACTGGAGATTACAGAGGTCCTGCAAGTCTCCATTTTTAAAAAATGTACAAATAAGAACTTATATCTAATTTGTTTTTTTTATTTTTATAATGAAAATGTTGTATATATCTAGCGTTGCCTGGGGTTTTATTTTCTCACAGGTAATACTTGTTAGAAATACCTTATGAATTACCTTACCTTACCTTAGGAATTAGATGTGCTAAAATGCACAGATTTGAGATCCTATATCTCTAATTCCCCAAACTGTCTTGTCCAGTACCTGTAACTTTTCCCCATAGTCCCCAATCCAATCTGTATTCAGAGTTGTTAACATACAGAGGTTGGGTTCCTGAGGGAATACACTGGCCTCATTCTTGCTGCTAGACCTTGTCTCCATAACAACCGGCCTATTCAGAGCTCTCTGGCTGAGAATTCTAATGGCCCTTCCCTGAACTGCCAACCCCAGGATTCCATAGAATCTTCACGGCAACCAATCATATGAGGTCTTTGCCTGCCTGACGCAGAAAGATAAACAAGCTCATTTACACACTTTGACTTTTATATAGTAGATAATACAGAATAAGCAGGCATAGTGAATAAAATATTTTAAAATATTTCTTTCAAAATATGTTCTTTCCTGTCAAAATATGTAATTGTTTTCTTTACAACTAAACAACATCATGTTCATATAGAAGCTTCATGCATATTCAAGATTTTGGCATACATCTTCCTTTAAAATCTATTTCATCTTATTTCTGAATTGTTGTCAAGTCACACTGGCTATACCATTTCTGGAAAGATTAATTTAACTATACTTTGGTTTTAAAGACAGAAACCATCTTATAGTTAAATTAAGTTAAACTGGGTGATAGATATATGGTAACTAACAAAGACTTTTTTTTGTCTTGTTTTTGTTTTCTTTTGTTCTTTCGTGGTACCAACCATACCATGAATATTGAAAGAATCAAAATTTATATCTCTTGTGTTTTTGCAAGAAAAGGTAAAAGATAGGCTTAACTAAGCAGAGTGGGAACACAGAGATAATTAAATCTTTCTATCCAACAATCAGTCAATACAGAACCAGCCTTTCACTGAGATAAATTTATACCAAGACTGATAAGGGGAAACCAAGGGAGACTGCAAAACCAAAATTTTTTAGATGGTTAAGGCAATGGTTCTTCCACCTCCACCTTCTTCTGTTTTAAAATATATACATACATTTACTCTTATAGGTACATCTGTTATCACTGTGAACTGGCCTGGCTTTGGAAGACATTAGATATCATTTTGATATCGCAATTTGGTCTTATTTTGCCACCCTCAGCCAAGTGTTTATGAGGCTCCCGAACAAGCATGGAGCTAGGCATGGCTATTAATTGCTGAACATTCCTTGTCCCACCTAAGCAAGCCAGACACAGCCAGATCTTGCTTTAGGAGACCTCCCCAGACAAACACTTCATTAAGGATGCATGCTAACACAAAGAGCCCCCTGCCTCAAGCAGGTACCTTGGCAAGCTAGAAGCTTACCCACCCAAGCGAGCTGCATCTGCATACTGGCTGTTCCATTGTCAATTCAGACTTAACTCAATCATGTTAAATTCTGACCCTTCAGAGACATTGTCTCACACCCAAAACTCATTGTTCTCTCCCAAGTACAGACTAGCCCACGGTCATATCTTCCCTATAAAAAACCCCAGTTCCGAGAGCTTCCTCGGATCTCTCTCAAGTTCCAGATCACCTTGCTGCCGTTTTGCCCGGTGAGCTCCCCTCAGCAAACCACGCTGAGTTTCTTCCCTCCATCTTCAGCTTCTTCAGGACTACAAGAAAGGTGTCGTATCACCCATTTCCCCTGAAAATCCTTATTTCTTATTTCTTAGTTAGCTGTGTGGTTGTGTTGTCTTAAGTGTTTGTCTGTCTTTAATAAAACATCATTTTTGCACTTTTAAAATTTTCTGACTGCTTGACTGACCTGACCCCGTAGAAGCTGGGTTACAAGATCCCTGCTAAAGCTACCCTGCCTCTCTTTAGCTTAAGTGAAGTGCTCCAATTAATTTCCCCATCCTTGTGTTATTGCCTTTTGGTTATTTGGGCGCCCCTCCCGGGATCCACAGCAAACAGAGTAACACATCTATGACACTTCACTATCTTGTGCGATAGTTCAACCGTTTTTGAATCAGTTTTATTCTGGGGTGATTCTGGCTAAATGGCTACTCTCCATAAGTTTGCCAAAGGTAAATGAAAGAGTAGAAATAAAGACCCCATGTTTCACTATATAAAATCATAGAGTCGAAAGAGACCACAGGGGCCATCCAATTCAACCTCCTGCTATGCAAGAACACCCATAAAAGCATTCCTGACAGATAGCCATCCAGCCTCTGCTTGAAAACCTCCAAAGAAGGAGACTCCACCACACTCCGAGGCAGCGTATTCCACTGCCTGAAAGCTCTGGATGTCAGGAAGTTCTTGCTGAGGTTCAGGTGGAATCTCTTTTCCTGCAGTTTGAATGAATGAAAGAAGATACAGTCTTTCTCCTTGGACCAAGTAACTAAAATCACCTCTCTTGGTTAAAGTGTGTATGTAAGTGTGTGTAAGAGGGGGATCTTGACAATTTCCTTTTTTCTGCACAATGATGTCACCCGATTAATGCTCCAGACAGAGAAGAGCAGGAGGTCCTCTGGGGTCAAAATATGATAAACAGTTAGCAGAACTTGGAACACAAGAGAACAAAAAAAAAATCATTTTGTTTGACATTTCTATCATTTTAAGGGTAACCTCCTGGGGTGGGAGATGATCCCATTACACAGACACATCCATCAGCTATTATGTATGACCTGGTCCTGTCTAAGTTGAATGATGCTGAACTGTTGGCCTCTGAAATCATCCCAATCTAATCACTACGAGGCAAGCAGCTTAAGGGGTTATGAAACAGCTCAACCGGCCACAGCAACACAGGGCTAGAAAACATCAGACCCAAAAAGTATATTCTTGATGAGAAACTGTTGGGGGAAAAAAATCAAATGCCACTTTTTTTGTCACCAAGCAAGAGTGAAAGGACAAGTCCCCCTCAAAAATAAAAAGTGCTGCTTTTTTATGGGAAAAAATGTACAGAAACATCGTATGCTATACAAAGAGCAACACTTTCATTGCAAAAGCATTGTTTTGCTATAAAAAAGAAATTGGCAAGCAAGCCTTGTGATGTGAAAAAATATCACTGAAAAATGCACAAAAACCTCGTATCATCTTATCCACGAAGAAGAAAACTCTTGAAACTTTTTGTACAGATTTGCGAAAATGAACTGAGTAGATTTACATCTGTAATCTTGGCACTTGGGACACCTCAGTAGGAATACCAGCTCAGTCTTCTATACACTTATTCCTCCTTTCCCTGCTCCTGCATGCACATTTTGTTGTTAAATATTGGTTGGTTTTTCAAAAATACCAAAATAAAGGTGGCATGTATCTCATGATAACTCCTAGTATTTTCTATGGGCTTGTGTGCAGAGATTACACACACACACACACATACACACACACACTTACCTTTTGCCTTGGCCCATGTTCTCCACTCTGGGGTCAAAGGCAAGGGAATAGGAAGGGGGAAGCAGAGGCAGAGAATGCCTTCCTTCACCTGTTCCCTTGCCTGTTGCCTCTGCACTGGGTAAAATGAAAGAGAATCGCAGGAGGAGAATGGAGAGGAAGGCGCACGCGCACCTCATGAATAATCAAATTTGCGAAAGTCAAACCCACGAAAGTAAAGGGAGGACTATGCTAATATCATAGGTGCATTTGGTTTCAGTTGGCACCATCATATCAAAAATTCATTTGGAATGTTTCCTCAATTTCAAATCAGGCTGCCAGAGTAAAAACTTGAAAGACTCTCATACCTTTAATGTTTTTTGTACAATGTGGAATTTCTGCAAATTTTCCTTGTCACTAGTTAAAAAGCAATAGCAACTGAAATTCTCTTTTCTATACAACCCCTGCAGGTACAATATACTGTCCGCAGAACAAACAGACAAACCACACACAAAGAGAGAGGGAGCACTTTAATATATACTTCTCCAGGGTTTGTTTGTTTGTTTGTATTCTGCAGATTTCTCAAGTGGAGAAAAATAACACACGGTTCCCCATCCTCCACCTTTGGAAAGCTGTGGACTTTGTGTATCATCGTCATCAACAACAACAACAACAACAAGTTCTAGCAAGGATACAGAAACTTTTCAGGTATTATTTTATTTCCCACAATTGTTTCTGGGGGGTCAGGAGCTTCAAATTTTGGCCCTAATCTGGAAATTGTTGAATATCCATGCCAACTGCCAACTTTTATCCCTGGTAAGCCTCCTACATTTCTGGAAAAGTTAAGCAATTCTGAGGAATTTTTTTGAAAAAAATCCTGCTAAGAGTATAATCAGGTTTCTTAAGGGAATAAAAAACAAGTTGCATATCTCTTATTTTAAAAAATACTGGAACAAATTAGGAGGTTCTTTTTTGGAGTATCTGTTTGAGGTAAATGGAAGAAATCTCTTTTTATTATTTTTAATTAAAAAGTTTTTTGAATTTATGAAAAAGTACAACTGATTTAAAGGGAAAAAAAACAGATACAGAAAAGGAAAAAGAGAAGATAGATAAAACACACGAAATACACAAAGAATATGAAAATAAAAAATTACTTCTAAATTTCTTCTCATTGGTTAAAAATCTAAAGTTTTAGCAGCCAGTCCTCTATTTCTGGAGATGTTGAATTCTTCCATCTTTGTGTATACAACAACCTTGTTTCTGCAGTCATATGTTGCAGTAGTCTTCCGTGTTTCATTTCAAATTCTTCTTCCATAAGTCCCAAAAGAAAAAGTCCTGCTTTTAATTGAATACTTGTTTTCAAAACCCTCTGAATGAAAGTATGCACTGGAACCCAGAACTTTTCTTCCTTTTTCACAATAATAAATAATAATAAAATGTCCCTTCATGATGTTCAGACTTCCAACATAAATTTGAAACATCTTCATACATTCTGGCCAGTTTCTCTGGGATTGTGTACCAATGATACATCATTTTATAAAATTCTCTTTAAGGTTATAGCAGAATGCAAACTTCAGATCTTTTGACCACATATTTTCCTGTTGTTCCCACTGTACATTATATCTTAAGTTCTGAGCCCACTTGACCACACTATCTTTAACTTATTCTTCTTCCATATCAAATTAAGAGATATCATTAGTCTCATTGAAATACCCTCCATTTATTAATTTGGCAGTGGCCCACACATTAAGGGTGTCCAAGGGAAAGTTTGATGACTTTCAGTTAGGGAAAATAACCTGAGATAAGTGGAAGAAATTTCAATAAGACTAAAGAAATATCTCAAGGGATTGGCCTACACATCAGGGTTTGCTGGAGGTTTCCATGTTAGTGGTGTGGTGAATGTTATTAAGATAGTGAATATTAGTGTTGTCTTTTATTCCAAATACTAAGCCTACACAATCTACTAAACTATTTTGGGTAAGGTTCAGCATTTTAAAGTCTGGAATAAAACCCAGTACAGATCCACTATGTCACTGATATGAAAGCCTCCTGTTGCTCCCATTACATACCCTCTAATTGCCATTCTTTTTTTAACCAAATATGAAAATGCTGAGTTAAAAAAAGAGGTAAACTCATTCAGATTGAACAACATGAGGGATTCTGAAGGGAGCAGAGCAATTTTTCATAAGTCTCATCAGAAAGTGTGCTAAATGTTCTTCCTTATTGTTCCCATGATACCTCAGAGGGATGGCCTGTGTCTTTCAGGAAAAAAAAATAGGGCTGGGTGATAGCTACAAGAGAAAAGGAAAAGATTGTGAGAACATTTTGGATTTTAAACAAGATTTCATGCCACCATATCTTCCTCCTCTCTTCTATTTTTTCCTCCAAGATCTTCTGACTTGCTCTTCATCCCTAGGGCTATATTTTACACTCTCAGTTTGGGTTTCCAAATAAAATTAACTAAGATGGTACATGAGCATCTGTTTATACTCTCTCAGATTCATTTGATATTGCCAAACCTTACCAGGGCTTTGCAGGAAATTGGGATGTGTGCCCTAAGCAGAATAACTACAACCTATTCCAAGTCTTTTCCTCCCTTCTGGACCAGAAACCAAAGAGTCAGTACCAAGGAGAAATTTTTCCCTGATTCATCTGGGACCACATGCTATGATGTGTGGCCACAGAGTGCATCATAAAAAGTGACAGAGACAGCCTCACCAAGATAGTGGGTACAAGTAGTTGGACTTTTTTTATCTGATATGTAATGACCACATTTGATTCAAGGTTCTAGGAATGGAGTTGTTCATCCAGTGCTATTGTTCATGGATGTGCTCTGTGCATAGATGTGCATGCATATTACACATGGAAGTGCATTGTACATTTGTCCTGTGCTGGCAGCCCACCAAGGCCTTCAGCTGTAAAATTATGCTGTTAGCAGGAACTATCAGTCAAAGTTTGTCTTGGTCAATTCAAGCTCTTAGCAGGCCTAGAGAAACCAACTCTAAATTTACTGTGAGTCCAGAAAGAGGGTATCCAAGGGCAAAACCTGTAGTCCAGGTGAAAGTCAAAGGCTTGAGGAAGGTGAGCAAGGGAATCAGGAGTAACTGGGCTGTTGCCACTGATGGAATCAGTTGGTTCCAACAATTTTCTCCTATTCTGGCCTCTTGTTATATAGGCTCAGTCTCCTACCCCACTGTGGCTTAATTAACAGGTCCTTCTTATATGAACACTGCCAGAATCCTGGGCTCTCCATTCTTCACCTCCACTGGCTGCCTTGAGTACTGTTCCTCTCATGTCTCTAGGGTGTGGCTGTTGGGAAGGCTACTGTCTGGGTCCTGGGAAAGGGGCATGATACCACCGATGCACATTGTACACTAAGTTGTAGTTATATTTGGTTGTTCTTTTGCTGCATATTTGGTGTCTTCGGTTGTGCAATGTTGCCATTTAACACCAGGGTAGTGTAGTAGAATTAATTAGCAGGTCTCCATGTGGAGCTATGCATAGTGTAGGATCTTGGTCTAGACATTTTTCCACGCTATACTGTGATAGTGCTATTATTCCAGTTTCAGCCTCCTTTGGAATCCTGGGGTTTGCAGTTTAGGGAGGGGCCTTTAGAACACTCAGCCAGAGAGCTCTTTGGCCTCAGTAAACTATAAAGCCCAGAATCCCACAGGATGTTGAAAGTGAAATAATAGCACTATAACAGTGTAGTGCAGAAATGGCCTTGGACTATCCCTAGGCCATTTCTGCACTACACTGTTATAGTGCTATTATAGTGGTATTATTCCACTTTTAACATCCTGTGGAATTCTAGGATTTGTCCACAAGATGCTGCAAGTGGAATAACAACATTATAACAGTGTAGTGCAGAAATGGCCCAAGACTGAAAATATATTGCCATTATTCCTGAGGTGTCATGGCAGTGTGGACCAAACCAGAACATTTTTATTGCCAGAGAACTCTGAATCCCAAAGAATGCCAGATGCAGCAGACAATGTCTGCAGCAATACGTTTGGATCCAAAATAGCTAGGCATAGTTTCATGCATGGTTCTTCCTCAAGCAAAGATACAGCAGTCAGGTAATTCATCCCGATGATGTACTAATAATATAAGGTTACAGAGACTGAAAAGTGACTAGTCATTTTACTTTTCTGCTTCTTTTTCTTATTCTCAGCTATTTGATTTGAGAAATAACCTTAGTCCTCATGAAAGCTCATATTGCTGACTGTACCAAAATCTATTACCTCCTGGACATACTATTTTCTCACTGAACATCTGAATAATGCCTGGCATGTTCCTGTCGGTCTCAATTGCCTGGCAAAATTATCTAAGAAATTCCCCTTCCTCAGCCTTTTTTTCCACTTGGAAGCCAACTTTCCTTTGATGTTCTGATGTTTCTCAGATATTTTTCCCCTTGTCCTGTACTGAGCTCTCCTCTTGATATGAGCTCATCTGTCACTCTGATTTCTTCACAGAGGGGAGAGCGCATGGAATTCCAGCTTCAAATCATAGCACTTAAAACATATTCCTATTAAAAGAGAGTGCAGCCCAAGGTTGCTCATGAAAGATTCCAATGGATGCCACACCAGGTGAATATAATCTTGTGGTTTAATCTGATGTTAAAACTAATGGCTGGATGCCAGACGGGATTCAGAGGCAACTGATCATAGCATTAAAAAGTTATGACAAGTGGGGGGAGTTGCTTTGGGCTCCTGAAATAAATAGTTTCAGACAAGCTGTCAAGCTGTTAACACTAACATGCCCTAAATTTAAAATGAGGGCCCAAAAATAGGAATATATATATGTTATCCTAAGCCTAGGATTCATATGTAGCCAACAAAGTGGTATTTTTACTTTCATGGAAATTATTTTTGGTCTTGAAAATATGCCTGCCAGGTTTAAACACTTCACAGGCCTAATGATTTCCATGTGGACTTGTTTGATTTCAAGATTTGATGAATGACAGGAAGCCATTTTTAGCTTTAAGTTTAGAAGGTTTTTGAATATACAGTGATCTTTTCAGTTTGGGGTTGGGGTGTCTGTAGTACAACATAGTATTAATTTGATATCTGTTTAACAGCCAAGGCTTCTCTCAAAATATACTAGGAGACGTGGCTGAGATATGAGAATTGTCTGAAAAAGATTTGACCAAATCACTATTTTGTATGCTCACTGATCTTTATGTACTTTCATTTTTATTTATTTTTTTACTTCAGCAAGGACTCCATAGTGGTGGCCTAGGTATATACAAAATTGTAACTGTTGTGCATTGTTATAATTGCCATGAGTTCCTCAAAAATTCATGGGTTTTCTAGTTTAGTGAAGATACCATCGCTAATCCCATTATTTCAAGAAATCACAGTTCCCTTGTGAAAGGAAATTGTTATTTAGCCAGTCTTAATGCATGAGGATGTGTTAGAATAATACTTGAGATATTGTTTTAGAATAATACTTGAGATATTGTTTGTCCTACAGAATGCACTGGCCACGTTTCCTAGAGATTCTCAAGAAGTAATCCCTTTCTCTGGCATGTTTTATTTTCCACTGTGTATAAAAAATCTCATTAGCTTACTTTCCACAAATGAAGATGTAAAGAAATCCTGTAGCACCTTTGAGACTCATTTCTGTACTACCCTGTTATAGTGCTATTATTCCACTTTCAACGTCCTATGGAATCCTGGGGTTTGCAGTTTAAGGAGGGGCATTTAGAATTCTCAGCCAGAGAACGCTTTGGCCTCATAAACTACAAACCCCAGAAAGCGGAATAATAGCACTATAACAGCATAGTGTAGAGCTGAAATGGCCTCACAGAGAAAATGAAGTTTCTGAAATAAGCTTTCATGGACTCCATTCAATTCTACCAAATGCATCTGACAAAGTTTTACAGATTAAAATCTGCTAAAAAGACAAATGAATGGGTCTTAGAGCAAATCAAGCCTGAACTCTCACTAGAAGTCAACATGACTAAACCAAGGCTGTTGTACATTAGGCCCATCATGAGATAACATGACTCAGTAGAAAAGATGATGATAGTTGGTAAAGATGATAATGCTTGCCAAAGTGGAAGACAGCAGGAAAAGGGTGAAATTGAACTGCAGGTGCGTTGATTCAGTCAAAGAAGCCACAGCCCTGAGTCTGCAAGTCTTGAGCAAGATACTTTATGACCAGAGCTCTTGGAAGTCTCTCATTCACAGCTTCACCATAATTCAAAGCTGACCTGATGGCAAATAACAACAATTCCAAAGTTCTGGACTATTCAGGGATTAGAATCTTAGGATAGCTCCTTTGAAGTCTAGAGTAAAACTTGGAGTCCATTCACCACCTCCACTGACATTGAAGCTATCAACCACCCTAGTTCAATGGATATTTCTTTACTTTCTCACTAAATACGTCTGGACTTGTTTTGATTTTATCTGTATTCGTATTACTTTTCATCAGCTGATTTGAGTCCCAGTTTATGGGGAAAATATGGAATAAAAATGAAATATGACGGAAGAAGTAGAGAAAGAGGAGGAAGGAAGGGGGAGAGAGAGAAAGAGGGAGAGGTCCTTTCCGCACCACCCTCCCAACCTTTCATGGAGACGGAAGGAGGACGGGACCATAATGACAGTTCTGCATGATGTCATCACAATCCTGTCCTTCTCCTGTCCCCTGGTGGTGCAATCACAAATTAAACTGTTGATGGATTTTCCCCACCAAAGCCCCATGATCACGCGACCATCCCAGACTTACCTGTTCTGCAGAAGCCCAGGAAGTGCAATGGCTGAACTTCCTGCCCTAGCACAGCCTCGGAAGCGTACCCAGCTATGCTGCAGAAGGAACAGGCATGGCCATCACGCTTCCTTCACCACAGAGCCAGATGGTGAGGAGGGGAGCTCTCTTGTCACAATCCCCTCCCAGCAGATCCAATGCCAGGATCCCCACCAGAGGACTCCACAAAAAGGTAGGGTGAGGAAAGGGCCAGAGAGAGAGAGAGAAGACAGAGAGGGACTTAATTTATACCACTTGCTTCTGTTTCATGTGCCATCTGCTTATCACTCATGAATGAATGAAGAAATGCACAAATGGCATGGATGTTCAGCCTATCCCTTAAGGTTTTTTCCCCACAGTTCACCTTTTATTTAACAAGTCATGTCCAACAGGATCACTGGCATACAGCGGGGGGGGGGGCGATGAGGGCGGTGTGCCCTGGATGGCAATTTTTTGGGGGGCACCCTGCATGACACAGCCATGTCCCTGCATGATGCGGTCATACCCCCACGGTGACATGGCCACGCCTTTGCCTCTCTGCCTGTCCCCACCCCACCTACCCACACTCCAAGCTATGTGGCTGAACAGGAACGTTTTATCTAGGGACCTTTAAATTATTCTGATTATTTAGCTGTGCTAAAGTAAAAGATTGGTGTCTCTTGGATGATGGTGAGATCATGTTCAAAATTAATGTTTTCATTTCTACATGAGTACCAACCTGTCATTTTCTAGCATAAGAAAACTCCTCAGATGCTTCTAAGTGGTGATCTGTGACCCCGGGTAAGGAAGGCCGAGGAATTCAATCTCTGCACATTCTCCTCTGACCTGACCTGACCTAGACCTCATAGATTAATGTGTAGATCATTATTTTAGTTGATGCAATTGTGATGCAGTTCTTGGTTCAATCACACCTTAGGAAAATGTATTTTCAAAGTGATACTTTGAGATAAAATACATTTGGATATATATGTTTAAATGTATATCTGGTCTGAAAACGTATATTTAAATGTGAATTTCCATGGAAAATACAGCAAAACTTTTTGTTAGAAAGTAGTCATATTTTCTTGACCAATGTGTTTTAAACTCTGTTTCTTGTATTGTATTTTTGAAAACCGTTTGAACTTTCTTTTCAATGCATTTCTTATTGTCATACTGCAAGCTCCCCTCAGTCCCAGTTTTCAGAGATATATAAGCCTGAAGTTCAAAGAAATCAGTAAATATTGAATATTAATCAGAATAGAAAAACAGCGTGTTGTAGTGGTTTGAGCATTGGGCTATGAGTCTGGAGGCCAGGGTTCAAATCCCCGCTTAGCCATGGAAACTCATCAGGTGACTTTGGGCAGGTCACACTCTCTCAGCCTGAGAGAAAGGCAAAGGCAAACCCCCTCTGAACAAATCTTGACAAGGAAACCCTAGAATCACAGAGCTCAGAGAGATCACTAAAGGCTTTGAGTCCAATGCGATAGGCTCACCTTAGAGCTGCAATAAGTCAGAAACAACTTGAAGAACAAATTAATAAAAGTGACCCTACCACTAGGTAAGGCAAAGAACAATCTGAAATAGCAGATTTAGGATGTCACAGACAGGCAGGAAATAGTGTTTTGATTTATTTCCACTGGCTTTCCATTTCCAGAGATGGAAAAAAGTGCTTGTGTGTTTCTTGCACGTCTGCCGACATAACTTGGGATGGTTTGTACAGTGTACTGTGCACACTCCTTGGTTGGGGAAGACTATTTGCTGCTATATTTCAGCCAGAAAGAATGACTTAGGCTGCAGCTAACATGAATAACACACATGGAATGGAACATTTCTTCAGAGTGAAGAAATGAAAAGGTGACATGGGTCAGAAAGAGACTTGATTTGTCTACCATGGTCCACAGTCCAAGCACAGAACACCATAACACTGGATTCACTGGTAGTCCTGTTATCAGGCTGTACACTCCTCACTCTATGATATGTTATATTTGGCAAACATCGTTTAATTGGCATAAAATATAAATTATACACTGACATGGCTGAAAAGCTATGCTGTCAGAAGAGGACTGGCTGAACAGTGACTGACAGTGAGAACGTAGGTCAGATGGGACCTCAGGCCATAGTCAGGTCACAGTCAGGGAAGCTCTGACAATGATGGATTTGCAAATGTTCCTCAACAATGCAACCTTTGGAAACAATAGCACCCGAAATTTGCCTCCTATTGTCTGCAACCTGCTACTTCTTCCTGCTGAATTTGTCCTTTGCTCCCTTACCTGCTGCTAAGCCATTAAGGAGTTATCATGATTCCCATCAGTCCTTTGTCACCTAATGCTAAACCCATTAACTCATTCTGGACCCCACTGTTCATTTTGCCAGATAATCATTAGCACCTTCCTCCTCAGGGCAGAAACATGGTATTTAAATCCTGGCTTTCAGCTAGATGACTCATGGTATTCTGGACACAGGCTGTCACTCTGATGCTCCAATTCCCATTCTGGTGCTACCCTCAGATGCTTAGTCTGAGCCACATCACTTCATCTCTTCTCTAAAGGATAGGTAAATATCATCTACTTCACCCTAACTTCTCACTATTCCATTCTCCCCTTTTCCTTCAGTTAGCCTCGTGCGATTGTGAGACTGTTTGGATCTTGTGTGTGTGTGATTGTTAATTCCACCAATAAAGCAAATATTCTTTGAGTCTCCAACTGGCGTCCTTGCATTAGTACCAGTATACACAGGCGTAAAGGATCCTGCTAGGTTGCCCCTCTCTCACAGGTCTCCCCTTTGAGCTAATATTCTCCATTGTTCCACAGAGGCATTGATATTGTGGGTGGATCTCCGAGTCACCCACCTTTTGGGGTAACATTCCCTCCAATTAAAGGAATCACAGGTAGCAAAGTGGTAAGGTCTACACTACCTTTTAAGTACTACTAGTTTTGTTAGCCTAATGGTCTCACTCTGTATCGGTCAAGCTTGGAAAGGGCATTTTGTAGATTGTCACATCCAGCATCTTTCTGCCATCATGGTGCCCAGCCATGCTGACTGAAGGCTGGAACCATGGCAGTTAAAGCAGAATAACAGACCTATAATTGTGTGGTCAGAATGAGCCCCTGGAACAGGACTTTTACTTTTTCTGTTTATCTGTTTGCAGCAAGAGTAAAAGGGAGAGATTAGCAAATGGTTTTGTTTTTCACTATAACTTCCAGAATTCATCATGACCACAACCCTGCTGTCTAGCCGGAATCTTGTAGCTGTAGGCCAAAAAAAACAAAATTCACTTAAACCATTGCAGCTGTTGTATGTTAAGTAGATAATTTTAATTTAAAAAACCTTAAAAACTCCAACATGTCTCAGGAAGCTCTGTCCCATTTTGTTTTGTTTTAAAGGCATTTCCTTTTTGCCTACTATGTAGCATCAAATCTAATCTCACGTTCAACATAAAGTCATTTTAGGAACAGAATATATAAAGAAAAGGTTTGATTACTTGTTAAAAAGAGCCCGCAGAGCTGTGGGATAGAATTGATGACCTTCTGGTTCAGCAGAGCTCCGTGAATCTATAAAGAACATGCATCTCTTGAAGTCATGAAACAGAAGGAGGAATGATGAATGTTAAGCACACTCTCCCAGTGAATTTAAATCAGCCGGCTTGCCTTTTGTTATCATCTGGCTTTGTACCATTGCTAAGGCTGCAATCCAAGACCGTGGGAGCAAACCTCATAGAACTTAATGAGACCTACTTCTGAGTAAGGCTTGCCCTTTATGTTTTTCTCTTTCACCATTCCCCCCCCATTTTTTTCTTTCTACCTGCCTGATATTAAAAAAAAAAGAAGACGTATTTTAGGGAGAAAAGCTGACATGATTGACCATTTACGATGCGAGTAATTTAGTACATACGCACATGCCAAAAATAAAAAAATATATTTAAAAAACAGAGCCCTGAACACTCCATGTACTCTGAATTGTTATGTCACTCATCGGGTGTATCATTTGAGAAAGGAAAAAAACTATAATAAAGAATGGAGTGCCGCTTTTCCATTTGAAAAGAGGTGTTTATTGCTTTACATTCCCCAGACAAAGCTAAAATGAATTGTCTTGCAAGGTGAGGGATGTAGCAGGATGTGGTGACGGGCCGACAATCTGCAACAGAACCCAGGAAATAAATATTCACCCTACTGCTGACTGTTTCATTTATATAATATAACAAGTGGCAGCGTGCCCTTTCCGTTTCTTTCCCTCTTTCTTTCTGAAAACACAATAATAACAATAATCATTTTCCTATGTCCAACTGTTCTTACAAACAGGGCTTTTTTCCCCTCTTTCCTGTTGCTTTTAAGCCTTTCCAGTTTGAAAAGAATGTTTGTCGGGGGAAGCAATTAATTTGGAATTGTTTTCAGGCCTCCACATGATCTTCACATCCTTTATCTTGCTACCTCTTGCTGCGTGACGTGCACACAATTTGCAACACAGCCAACACATTTCTGACATCATCTTTTTAAATTAGTTAAGGACCAGTTCAACCTCAAGCTGCAAGCAAATGGCCTCTCTATGCTCTTCTCCCCTGTTTGGATGCAGAGAAACAGGAGAGAACATTTCACCATACCTCTCCAAAGGCATGAGAAGAAATTCTCTGAAATTTTCTCTAGGATAAGTGTCCCCCAAAAACTTCAATAACCTAAAGTCACCAGATTCCCTCTGATCTTGGAAGCTAAGCAGGGTCAGCCCTGGTTAGTACTTGGATGGGAGACCACCAATTAATACCAGGTGCTGTAGGCTATATTTCAGAGAAAGGAATCGGCAAGATGACCTTTTGAGTATTCCTTGACTAAGAAAATTCTATGAAACCTATGGGGTTGTCATAAGTCAACAGCTGACTTGGAAACACTGACACAGATGGCTCCCCAAATTCCAAAAGCAGGAAGACAGTATCTTTTTAATTTTTTCCCTGAGATGTTTGATTTTCTTGTTTGCTGCCACTGCAGCGCGTACAATGGTCACCATTTTACATCTTCCTTAATATTATAGGCATCATTCTGAGGCAATGTGAGGCACGGGGAGGGATGGTTCTCACAAAAAACCATTGGAGGAAATATTCAGAGAAGGTTCTATGATAGGGGGCTAGGGCTCACAAATTTGTCACGTTATTGCATATAAGACACTGTGGATTCAGTAAGGGTTTTTAGTCTCAGCAATTGTCAGAATGTGCTGCTGTTTTCTACTGGAATAAATAAAATAAGTCCTTTTTCACACTTGGCAAAGAAATCGCCCCATTCTGGTACTCACCGGACTGGAGTGCTCCCTCGGCGGATCCAGGCTGGTCCGGAGCAGTGCATGGCCACACTACACACTGCTCCGGGGACGAAGGCTCTCCATCAACCGGTGAAGCTCACCAGCCTAAAGCCCGCCCCCAGAAGATCTGCAGGCTCGCACTGGTGCGAGCCTGCAAATCTGCATCAGAGCGCGGCCACAGAGTGGCACGCTCCGTGCTGTTGAAAGACCTGTTTTAAGCGGTCTTTCAATAGCATGGAGAACGACCACTTTTGGTCGTTCTGGAGTGGGCTGAAGTCCGGAACTACACAAAGTAGTCCGGACCCAGTCCTCTCCCAACTGCAAATGTCCTCGCTGGAGGACACTTTGCACCGTTCTAAAAACAAAGCTCGGAAAAGGCTTAAATTTGGAATAAAACTATTCCAAACTTCAAAACTTAATCTCCGGGACTCGAATTATCCTGTACGTGGAAGGATGTTTAATTCACTGAGTGCAGGCTTAATGGCAAACATATCAAGTACAGAAGGGAGAAGGAGATTGTGCCCATTGCTCAGACCTCCAGTTGCTGAGATATCAACTGGCAAGGTCTGGGGGGTAGTGGTGTACCAATGGCAGAAACAGGTCACTGGACAATATTTGACTGAGAAAGCCCTGAAACCAGTTCTGAATGTGTAGAACCTCTACCTTTGTTTTGGGTGAACTTTCCATTTCTTTCATTTTTATGTGGATATCCATGGAAAGTTCATCCAGACACTGAATATACATTCCAAATGGGTGAAGGAGGGAAATATGAGTACAAATGGGGTTGCACGCTATGCTAGGGATGAAATATTGGAAAACATTCAAAGAAATGTTTGAAAGATATGAAGGACGGTACTGAACTGATGAGAATCTTCCCAGTTTGCCAAGAGTAAATCAGGGCTGAACTCTCACTAGAAGCCAAGTTGATTAATGGAGGCGTTCATACTTCGGACACATCATTGACAATCTGACTCATTAGAGAAGATAGTAATAGTTGGCAAAGTGGAAGAAAATAGGAAAAGAGAGAGACTGTATTACAGGTGGATTGATTCAATCAAGGAAGTCACAGCCCTGTATTGCAAGACCTGAGCAGGGCAATTGATGACTGGGATTCAGAAGATCACCAGAAGTTGAAGTCACTTTGATAGCAAATAACAACAATGCATGTGGCCTTGAGAAAGCTGGGTCTGGTGTTGTGATTTGAGCACTGGACTATGACCCTGGATACCAGGGTTCAGTTCCTCACTCAGCCATGGAACCCCACTGCATGACCTTGGGTATGTCACACACTCTCAGCCCCAGAAAACCTTGTGATCAGTTTGTCTTAGGGTCACCATAAGTTGGAAATGACTTGAAGGCACACAACAGCAACAACATGGAGTTTGAGCTTTTCAAATTAATTAAAACTAACTTTTCCAGAAGACTCTTTGTTTAATTAATTCCTGGTGAGATCCAGGAAAAGTGTAGAGTGATGCTGTAGACTTTGGCTCGATCTTAAAAAACTCGTATGTCTTTGCAGGCTGGGGGCTTTGGAGTGGTGGAAGCATTTACCAGTAGCTGAATATCCCAATTACTTAAGACAGAAGCATCACACTATATTTAAGAGGAAAGCAACCCCCTAACTGTTGACATTTTTCACCATTAATACAGATACATTACTATCAAAGCATCTTCTTTAATAATATAATCAATGTTTGCTCATAGAAGAAAAGAATCTTTTCAAATTCCCCACAGCTGATTTGGATTTAATTAACCCACTAGCACTTCCCTGATTTTTCCTAATAAACTTTTCAAAAGAGAAGCCTCCCAAGTGCCCAAGAGTCTTCTTTTCATCTTGTCAAATAGAAATTCACTCATTTCCCCATGCCTGGGGGACCCCGGTGAGGGATGGAGGCAGAACAAGACACTTTGATATTGACGTCTTGAATTCACCATCCAGCACAGTACTGGCAGGAAAAAAGGAGAAGGCAAAACAAATTGGATTGCGTGTATTTATTTCTCAGATGTGATTGAGCCAGGACACAGGGGCAGCAGGGGGAGTGAAGACTGGGAATGCAACCTCACAGCCCTTTGCACTAAGGTGGGGAGGTACATGCTCAGCTCATGTTGCAATGCCCATCATGTGAAAAAAGCAGTCATCTTACATGAACTGTAGAAATGTACAACTGCAAACTCCATTTGCCTGCATGGATACAGGAGACTATGGCCTTTTCTGCAGGATGACGCCCTCACATGTTGTCACATCGCAATCCTGATAGCATCTCTGCCAGGATGGGAATGTGTTCTTAATAATCCTCTCCACACACAACCAGATGCCTGTGGAAGGGAGTGTGAGGGATACACTCCATCCTTCTGGACTGCAACCAGCCTTCTTCTCATGCTGCAGTAGGGAAGGAAGCATGTAGATTGCATTTCTGGCGCTTCTGCATGGCCAGCTGTGACGGGGGGTCATTGCTGGAGTTTTTCTGTCAATGATATACCCAGTGATTATGCTGGCTGGTGACGTGAGAAGGTCAGCACTGTGATGATGTCATGAAGAAGCATTGTCACAGTCCCGCTCCTCTCATGTCTCTGTGCCGGGAGGACACCATACTGCAGAAAGGCCCTCTGAGATGCATTGTGTACTCACGCGGAACTACACCTGCTCCTGGACAGACATATCCCTCACAAAGAAACTGACAATGTACCCTTAAGGGGTTTTTGTTTGTTCGTTTGGTACCACTCAGGGATCTGAGTACGTTTTCAGTTTTTGGACACTTTACTCTTTATCTTCCTACTCCCTGTTCTCTTGCTGCTCTGTGATTTTAAGTTGAATTGACTTGTTTCTGCATGCCTTCAAGTTGTTTCTGGGGTTTTAGGGGGCTGAGAGTGTATGATACGCCCAAGGTCATCTAGAGGGTTTCCATGGTTGAGCGAGGGAATCAAACCCTGGTCTCCAGGGCTGTAGTCCAATGCTCAAATTAC
The DNA here is from genome assembly GCA_948472985.1 of Iguana delicatissima. NCBI lineage: Eukaryota > Metazoa > Chordata > Lepidosauria > Squamata > Iguanidae > Iguana > Iguana delicatissima. The sequence goes on from CAOKZL010002103.1 coordinate 142,145, forward strand.
TACACCATGCTGACCCCAACTAGAAGTCACTCTATGGTAGGGTTTCTTGGCATGATTTGTTGAAACAAGTTTTGCCATTTCTCACAGACTAAGAGAGTATGACTTGCCGAGTGGGTTTCCAAGACGGAGTGAGGGTACCAACTCTGGTCTCGCCTCATCCAGTACTTAAACCATTATTTCACACTGGTCCACCCCTCTTTTCTTACCTACCAACAGCCAACACTTGTTTGGCCCTCCAGGCCTGGGCTCCTAAGTCTTACTCCCAGCATCATGAGAAGGCAGTTTTACTTACCTGTTGGGGGGCTCAAGGGGCCCAGCAGAGCCCACCATCAATGATCCTGCCATCCTTATTCCTCTCAAGGCTCCCATCTTCATTCCTTACAACAGGAACATAAGCAAGTACCTGTCAGAGTTCAACTCCCACCCCGTACTTATCAGCCAGCAAGGGAAGGAAAGCGATAATACTTGCCCAAGAGGAGGAGGAGGCGGCAGTGGGGAGTGTCCAATGCTAGCAGTTAAGTAGAAATGCTGAGCTGAGTTGAAGTCAAGGTCAATCCAAAAGTCCAGAATGGCCAAGGACAGTCCAAAAGGTCAAGAGAGCTGAAACACAAGGGTAGTGGGAGCTTGAGTAGTGATTAGCTACAGGCAAACAGCAAGCCATGCCGACAGACTTATATAGCTGAGGAAAATAGGTGTTTCTCATCGTTGTTCTGTTTTCTCAGTTTCACCAAAACGGCTTCCCTCTGAGCTGCTTATTATTGTCTCCTCCATGACTGAGAGCTGGGGGCAAAGATGGATCCAATTCCTCTAAATCATTGCTGGTCTCTTCTCCCTCTGGCACTGGCTGCAACAACTTTGTCTTAGCTTGTCTTTCAGCTGGTGGGGGTATTGACAAGGTAGTTTGTCCTATCATTGGCTCTGTTTCTGGCACAATCAGTTGCTCATCGACCTCTATGCCATCATCTATCACAGTACCTTTTATTGTGTTTGACCACTTGAAGTGCAGCATGACTCTTATCCTCGACTTGAATCCTCCTCCTTCTTATCCATTTCTCCCTTTGAGCTTTTAGAAACAGATAAAAGTATCTTATACTGAGTCAGTGCATTAAATCATCTCATCCAGTGTTATCAGTTCTGAGTGGGACCAATGGATATCCAGGATTTCAAGCAGGATTCTTTCCTAGTCCTATTTGGAGATCCCTGGTATTCCCTGGTTGTCTTCCACACAAGTAGCAACCAAGACCAGTCCTCCACAACTCCAGAAATCAAATGAGGTTGGATGTACCTGGGGTGATAGCAAAAGCCCAAATTTAAGCATACAGCATATTGCTATGTCAGCAGCATTTTGTTAAACTTGAACGGTGTCCATCCAGCACTGAGTAGAGGAGTCCCACTACTGCAACTTAAGTCTGCTAGAAAGACCAAGCTCAGATGTGGTTTAAAATTAGGATACAATTCAAAAGGTCCCCTCTGGGATATAGCCAATCAAGTTTATCCTAAGATTTCTTGCAATCTTGCTTGCCTAAGCTTTCCATCATTTACTGAGATCCAGAGGGTGTATGGCCATCTATTGGGATTACATTGATGTGTGTTCCTACAAAGCAGGGGCTTGGACTGGATGGCCCTGTGGTCTCTTCCAGCTCTATGATTCTATGATTCTATGACGCTAAGACTTCAGCCATTTCTGCACTACACTGTTATAGTGCTGTTATTCCACTTTCAACATCCCATGGAATTCTAGGGTTTGTAGTTTACTGAGGTCCAAGAGCTCTCTGGCTGAGAATTCTAAAGGCCCCTCCCTAAACTGCAAAGCCCAGGATTCCACAGGATGTTGAAAGTGGAATAATAGCACTATAACAGTATAGTGTGGAAATGGCCTTACTCTCCCTTCACACAAGTGCACCTGCAGTAAGACCAGCTAAAATTAAATATTGATTTACACTACAGAGTCCTAACTAAAGTCCTAATTCTGCTTTAACTGCCATGGCTCCCTCCTAGGGAATCCCTGGGACTTGTAAGGTCCTTAAACTTAGACTCTATTAGACAACTCTAGGACATCCTCTTGAACTATAGTTCCCAAGTTGCCCTCATTTAATCATCTGGCCTTCTCAGGGTACTTTGGAAATGGTACTACAGGATAATACACTAGAAAGCAGAAATTTCTCAGGACAAAAACTTCAAATCCCAGGATTCTAACAGATGGAGCCATGGAAATTAAGATAGTGTCAAACTGCTGTAACTTTGTAGTATTGATTCACTCTATTCTTTTTTTTTTTAATCCTAGCCTCCTTGATTCCAGGCTTCCAAAGATTTCTGGCTGATTCTCAAATATTCATAGCATAATGACTTCATCCTGTCTTATTTTATTGTATCGCTGCTTCTGTCTGCTTAGACCAAGACCTGGACCTCAGTCTCTTCTCACCGTCTCCCCTCTGTGATCCTTTTGCTGCCCTTGAAACCTATCTCAAATTGCTGATCTGAGAGCTTGGAAATGCCAGCGTAGTGCTAACATGCTTATATTAAACCATAAAAGGAAATATAATTAATTAGTGTTGAATCAGAAAAGATTTGTATAGAACCGATTCTTTAATATGCTGAATTTTTATGTTGCCAAGAAGGGGGCCAGTAATGAATTCAAACACAGAAAGCCAGTAACCATTTCTCAAAAATAATATTTATTTCATTTAACAATTAGAATTCCAAGTGGTGAAATCATTGTTGAAAATTTTAGTGCTTATTGGATAACATATCAAAGAGAATTATTTCAAAGTTTCCCTTCCCTCCCCCTTTCTGCTGGCTGTTCATCTTCATTGTCATTGCTGTGTACCTATCGCGTTCCTACTTGGAGCTATTTCTCTCCTAGCATTTCTCCTGCTAAACCTTTTCCCATTTCCTTGATCATGTAGAAGTTCTCCTACAGCCACCTGCAATGCCACCTGTGATCCAGGACTCTTGGCCAAGAATCAGGAAGCAGCAAAGCTAAATATTCTACCTTTTTTCCCTTTTGTGGCTTGTCTATTAGTATGTCCTTATTTTCTTTCATTTGTCCCACTTCACTCACTAGTACATTACAATTTTACTTTATATGAACGGATCTTGGGTTTTCAGGTTTTACATTTCAGGGTCTTTTATATGGTTCTCCAGCAGCTTCTCTGTGCATTCAGCCTTGAGGACACTCCTCACTGGTCTCCTCAAAAGCCTTCCTTTTTATTAGACTGAAGGACCACCAGTTGCTATTATTATTTTGAAGAAAACATCCTTGCTGTGTATCTTGATGCATTTATCAAGCAAAAGGTACATTTGATCTTTGAGAAAGGAAAGAAAAAGGTACAAGAGGTTCGAACTCACTTTTAAGGTGAAGAGCTTGAGTCACCCAGATTTAGCTCAGGGGTTCATTTCTTTCCTGATTTTCTTCTTGAAGGAAGCAATGAGTATTTAAGCAATTTACTCTTCAAAAGTTTTCAAAAACTGGGGATCTTTTAAAGACAATTCACAGTGCAAGACTCAGGCCATTTCCACAGTGCACAGTTATAGTGCTATTATTCCACTTTCAACATCCTATGGAATCCTGGGGTTTGCCATTTAGGGAGGTGCCTTTAGAATTCTCAGCCAGAGAGCTCTTTGGCCTCAGTAAACTACAAACCCCAGAATCCCACAGGATGTTGAAAGTAGAATAATAGCACTATAACTGTGTATTGTGGAAAAGGCCTTATTCTGTGCAAAATTCACACATGGCTGTTTTACACAGAAAGCAGGATCCACTGCACAGGAAAATAACTTTTCAGAAGACAAATATTATTTTCCATGCAGAAACATTCTGTTTTCTGACCAAAAAAACAACAACAACCAAATGCAAGTTTTGTATAGAATAAGTCCAGCACTGTGAAGATTTTCACCAGGAAAATTATTATCAAGGGTTATCAACCATTATAAAAATATTTTGAAATAATCTTCCCAACTCTAATTTAGTCCCAGCTGAGCAACCCTTAGAAGCTAGGAAGGGGAATTGCACAGGAATGTCCGTGGAACTTCCCAGTGGCACACTGCTGCTTCCAAAATTTTGTAGCAATAATTTTCCCATAGTTGCTCTCTTGTTGTAAGACTTCTTTTTCTTTTTACCCTCTGAATAGTAATGAGTAGGCAATTTAGTGCACATTTTGAAAAAAAATGTGTGTAGGCTTTGGCACATCTTTTTCTAATGTATGCATTGGTGGCTGGCATTCTGTTCAGCAGTTACAATATTGTAAGCAGGACTTATAATATTGTAACTGCTGGGAATCCGTATTTATGGCCATGAATATGGCTTCAAAAGCCTACCATCACAGCCTGGCAATGCCTTGATCAAAGGGTTTCCAAGGTGCTAGAGATGAAGACCTGGGAAATGAAGGCCATAGTGTAATCCCAACTATGGGTGCCTTGGGATAAGTAGTTTTTTCAGGATCCTGAGTGGTCGCTTCAGCTACCTAGAGGCCAGAAGCATGACACAGACATAGTTCCTAGTACCATGATCTCCAGCATCTTGAAAATCCTTCAGTCTGGGTACTGCTATGATGCAAAGGTAGGCTTTGGCAGGAGGAATCATTAGTTGTCATAACTACAGTGTCATCCTAGTTATATTGATGATTCAGGATCTTGGCCCCTGTATACATGTTTTGCATTCACTGCAGGGTTTTGTTTTGTTTCTTGGTATGTTTACAAATCTTTACATATTTGGTCTTGCAGATTTCTGAAACATATGTTGTGCCTACCTTGTCTGTAGGTAAACACAAGAATGCTAATTGCAAATGTATAGATTTCTCAGGCAAGATAAATTCTATTCCTTAGTTTTAGGAGATACATACATACATTCATACATTCCTTCTTCAGGACTGTAAAATCAGCAAGTTTCTTCCCTATTCCTCTGGTGGAAGGTTTGGGAAAATCAGCAGCCTGGGGACCTCACAACCACCATTTCTTCATCTGCCCTCCACTGTGACAATGGCTGTTTCTGGTTTCCTTTCAGTTCCCTCACCTTTTTTTTATAACATATCTCTCTGACTATAGCAGGATATGAAGCTTTTCATGACCTTGCCTTTGTGCATGTAGAGGCTGTGCCAGAAGAGAGAGAATTGTACTCTAGTTGAGACTAGCAATAGGATTTAGGCCAATACATTACAAAATAAATTTTGGTATCTGAACAGATAATGAACTATAATGACTGTTGCTAAATCTCAGCACATGGAAATCTTCTGTGAGTTTATTTGTGCTCACTTGACTTGAGGAAAAGATTTATTTTTCACAACATATTGGCTGGCATCCTGTTAGTGATATTTTTTGGAAGTTGGAGAAGGAGAATTTCACTGCCTTCCTCATGCAACAATTTTTCTCAAAACCCACCTTGGACCCTTTCATGATATACAGTTACAGTACTATGATACTACTCTGCTATAGCTGTATCATATGGAAGATGTGTGATCCTGCAAAGCACTAGAGCTCTCAGGCTGATAATTTTCAATACCACTCCCTAAGCTGCAAATCCCAGGATTCCACAGGATGTTATGATAGCACAAAAATGGGATCAGAGTACTGTAATTGTGTAGTCTGAAAGAGCTTCCTAACCCTGTGTTTCACATGGCCATTTAGTGACTGATGGAAAGTGAGTAGCACGGGAGAAGCATCCATCTATCTGAATATAGGTGGACACACAATAATGAAGGTATCTCATGGGACTTCCCAGGAACTTTCCAAACTTCCCAGTATTTGGTTGCTCATTTCATGTCTTAGGTTGCATAGCACAATGAAAGTGTGAATCTGCATATAAAGACTTATGTTATGCAATCCCAGTGTAAGGTCTCAGCCATTTACCTTCCCAGTAGACTTTTCCTATTATTCATTGTTGCAAGTGAGAATAAAATAAGCAGAGGTTTCCATCCTTATCTTTGATATTTGCTGTTGATATCAAAGAGTTCCAGAGTTCTAATCATCAATTTTTGTATGTCATCTTTCTCTTTTCCTACTGCCCTTTCAATTTACGTAGCATGGTCATATTTCCAGTGAGTCTTGCCATCTCATGATATCTCCAAATATAGCGGTCTCAGGCCCTTTCCAACTCAATGCACCCAATCCACCATGGTGAAGGATGGGGTTGGGATAATGCTTATGCACTACGGCATCCTGGTTCTGTCCTTTTCCTGTCACCAGGCAGTGTGATTGCTCCACAAATCATTGATTCATTTTCCCTGTCAATGACCGGTGATTGCACTGCCCTCTTGCCGAGTCCCAGCATTTACCTTGCTTGTGGAGATCCTGAAAGCACAATGGCTGCACTTCCTGCCCAGCACAGTCTGGGACAGTACCCAGCTGTGCTGCAGCAGGAAGAGGCATGGCCATCATGCTTCCTGGATCTTGGAGGCAGCCCTTGTGCAGGGGAACACTTCATTGCTCTCCCCTCTCAGGAGACCCACTACTGCCATTGTCACCGGACACCACTGGGACAAAGGTAGGCTGTAGAAAGGGCTTCAGTTTAGTCATTTTGGCTTTTCATGAGAGTTCAGGCTTAATTTGCTCTCAGGCCCATTTATCTATATTTTTTGCAGTCTACAGTATCTATAGAACTCTCCACCCATACCACATTTCAAGTGAGCTGACTTCCTTCCTTTAAGCTTTCTTCACTGTCCAGATTTCACATCCATACATCGGATATAGAAATACTATGGCATAGATGGTGTACCTTCCATACACTCAAGTAGATTGCAAGATCGCAGTATGCTATGAGTGATATCATATTAGAAGTCACAGAACAGAAGACATAGATGCTACCAGCTTAGACATTTGCTTGATACAGCCAGTGAACATACTCAGCTATGTTGAAGATGATAGATCCTAGTGAAAGCCAGCATGGTATAGTGGTTTCAGTGGCCATTTCCACACTGCACTGCTATAGTGCTATTATTCCACTTTCAATATCCTGTGGAATTCTGGGGTTTGTAGTTTAACTGTGGCCAAAAAGCTCTCTGGATGAGAATTCTAAATGCTTCTACCTAAACTGCAAACACCAGGATTCCATAGGATGTTGGAAGTGGAATAATAGCACCGTAACAGTATAGTGTGGAAAGGCCCAGTGTTTGGCTATGACCCTGGAGACCAGGGTTTGGTCCCCCACCTGGCCATAGAAACCTATTGAATGACCTTGGGTACATCACACACTCTCAGACCCAGAAAACTCCGTGATAGGTTCACCTTATGGTCACCATAAGTTGGAAATGACTTGAATCCATACAACAACAACAACAACAACAGCAACAGCAACAGTTTCCAGTAGTACACTGGGTGGGTACTGTGTCACATTTCTTGTTGAGACAACAAATGAATGGTAGTTGGAGGAACTGGTGCTTACCCACAGAGCAGGGGATACTCAAGATACAGCGTAATCCTAGTTTTTTTAAGAAAGAAAGACAGACAGACTACAGAGTTATTCTTACTTTAACATTTAAAAAGTTGAATGATATGGGTTAAAAATAAGAAACCTGTCATATACATCTCTCCCTAATAGCCTCCAGGTCTTTTTATGAATTGCAACATGTGCGCATATGAAGATGTAGGGTACAGTGAAAGTATTGATTTATCTTACCCTGTATTTCTTCTCTGACTGAGAGTGACTCTCCAAATTATCCAAAACTTCACTTCTTTGGGGACAAGGGTGAGACTGGACACCCCATTCACTGTTTGCTACAGTTCTTTAAATGTCACTTTCCCCAATAGACATTCTGGAAGCAGCTGTATGACTGATATATTTTGTTAATCAGTAATGTCACCTTACAGGTCAGTAATGTCACCCTAACTAAGAATCTCATTGTTCTTTTTGAAAATCCCTTTGGGCAAAGCCCAGGCAAAAAGGGCAAACAAGCCAGCAGTCAGATTCTAAGCAGCAGAGGTCAATGTAACATCTGCTTTACAGATCCTTCTTATTACTGGTCTGCTCATTCTCAGCTTTCTGTTGTTCCAGAAATCTCTCAAGCATATAATAGGTAAAGTTCCAATGCGTCAGACCCTCCAGCTTTAGCTGACATCTTGGTAATTTGTTTCCCATGGCAACTCATTCAGTATCCTTGACCTTGATAGAGTGGTTAATGCGACCACTCCTAACACATTTTCTACACAGCAGTTAGATTGCAGGAAGACAATGACAAGTACAATTTACTTACCAGCACGATTATGTTCTAGTCCCATTGTTTTCTCTCATTTTGTTTTCTATGCCTAACCTGTCAGGTTATGCTGGTGTGATGGCCACTCAACAAACATAGCAGAAAAAGGAAGTTATGCCTTCTAGGAAGAATAAGACGGCCAGTGGAAAGAGCCCAGACCTGGATTTTTCTTCTTTGCAATATGCAGAGTTTAACCCATTTCTTCAAGTTTCACATTCAGGATCTCTGTCTCTATGTCCTCAGCAGTGGCAAACAAAGATCAAGAATGGAGAAATGAATAATATAATAGTATCAGGAAAAGGAATAAATACATTGGTTTCCATGTTACAAAAGAGGAAGACAAGCCTGAGTTGTTGTTGTCGTTAACTGCCATCAAGTTGACTTCAACTTATGGTGACTCTATGAATGAGAAACCTCCAGGTCACCTTATCCTTAACCGCTCTGCTCAGTTCTTGAAGATTCAGGGACGTGTCATATTGATTGAGTCTATCCATCTAGAATGGGGTCTTCCTCTTTTCCTACTGACTTCTATGTTACCAAGCAGTATTATCTTTTTTTTTTAATGAGACATGTCTTTTCATTAAATAGCCAAAGTACGACAGCCTCAATTTAGTCATTTCAGCTTCTAGGAAGACTTCAGGCTTGATCTGCTCTAGGACCTATTCATTTGCCTTTTAGCAGTCCAGGGTGTCTGTAGAACTCTTCTCCAGCAACACATTTCAAAGGAGTTGATTTTCTTCCTATCACCTTTGTTCACTGTCCATCTTTCACAGCCATACATAGAAACTAGTAATACCATGACATGGGCAATCCTAACTTTAGTATTTTTACATTTCAGGATCTTGTCTAGTTCCTTCATAGCTGCCCTTCCAAGTGCTAGTTTTCTTCTGACTTCTTGACTGCAGTCTCCATTCTGATTAATGGGCGAGTAGAGGTATGGAAAATCTTGAACTATTTTAATGTCTTCATTGTCTTCTTTAAGGTTATAGAAATCATCTATGGTCATTTTCATTTGTTTGTTTTCTTGATGTTCACCTGTGTGCTATCTTTGCACTTTCTGCCTTGGCTTTCTTCAGTAATCGGTCCAAGTCTTTGCTATTTTCTGCTAGCAATATGGTGTCACCTGCATATCCTAAATTCTTGATGTTCCTTGCTCCAGTTTTAAATTCTCCTTCCTCCAAGTCTCAGTTTGCTTGCCAAACAATAAATTCAGCTCACAAGGTAAACAGATAGGGCGATAAAAGGCATCTTTTCAATTGGAAACCATTCTGATTCTCCATATTCTGTCCTGACAATAGACTTTTATCCTCTTTTACCCAAGGCCTCAGGACAATCACATGTGGCACACCCAGCACAGCTGTCATTTTCAACTTGAATTGCATCTTTTTTGTCAAATGTAATTTTGCTACCTCACTTAGTGTAACCATTTATTTAGTTAGTTTTTACCTTGCCTGTTTTCCAACATGGGACCTGAGGCAGTTTACAAAAAGTCTGAAACAAGATAATGACAAGAAACCTGGTGATGCTAAAAGATAAAACAATGATAAAATCCATCATATTAAATCAATCAATAACATAAAAGAGCATGAAATCATTTAAACCATCATAGTAAGGACAGGAAGCAGAGCACAGCCACCTCTTTCATTAAAAGAACCTTATTCAGCAATTGCCTGTTGAAACAAAAACCCGCTGAAGGAAGAAAAGCAGAGAGGGGGCCATCCCTGCTTCCCATGGGAGAGAGTTTCACATCCTGGGAGCAGCTACCAAAAAGGGTCTCTCATTTGGACCCACTAGATGGGTTTATGACAGCAATGGGACAGAAGCGAAACCCTCTCTGGGTTTATATTAAACGTAAGGGTTCTCTTTCAGGCTAAGATCAGCATTAATTTTCAGAAATGCTACTGGGGCTAAGATCAGCAGAGATGTTATTTCAGGCTACTATCAACATTAATTTTCAGAGATGTTATTGCGGGATATTATTTTCAGTAATGGGTGGAGTCCTAGGCAAAAGAGTGAGAGCAAGAATACTGGAACATTTCCACTTAGTACTTTCATTGACTAAAACTAAGCTTTAGGAGAGGAATTTCAGCTTTTAAGAATGGAGTAAAAACTGAAGGAGTAGGTCACCAAATGACAGTGCCAAGGAGCAGATAGCATGACCATCTGGGAAGTAGCCCTGACTGGGACCTCAGGAAGGCCAGATTTAGCCCCATAGCCCAATGTTTCCCACCTCTTACATATTTATATCTGTATCATAGTTGACTCATGGTGATATGTTAGCAAAACTGGTTTTAGGAATGAACATAGGAAGCAAAGCTATACCAATTGTTTTGCACAGGAACCTTTCCCAGCCCTATCTAGAGAGGACAAGCATCTAATGTGGGACTTTTTGTAAGCAAAACACGTACTTTCCCATTGAGCCTGTGGTAACTGGTGACTCTAATGTCCATGGGGCAGTGAATCTGCTTCAGGTTTCAGTTTGAACTTTAAAGGAGCTATCCAGCACACTGGATTTGTTTGAGGGGATAAGACTCAACACTTTAGACAGCTCATTTAAACTACAGACTAAAACCCAAAATGAATTCCCAACCTGACACAGAGGCAACTAGCTACCCAGTTAGCTATGGCTCTTCTACAAATTGCACAGAAGTATTAAGTAAATATGTAATGAGCACAATGAAAATGTTGATCAGATAGTCTTAAACTCTGAGAATTCGTATAGGAACTTTTATTTTATTTTATTTTATTTTTTTGAGGGGAGGTGTCTATTTTCTCAAAATATAATCTGCTTTGATAATTGCTGTTGTTATCTCATCAACATGGATTAATTTCCAGACCAAAGAATCAAGAAGCCACAATGGTGACACATCTCAGCAACTGCCCAAGAATTATTTGGCCAAATTTCAAGCAATGACATCAGAGGAATGTAAGTCAAACACACTTTATATAACTGATATAAGAATATACCATAATATGTATGCTGAAAAAATAACTAGCTCTGTCTGATGACAAGGTTCTTCATCACTGGTGTACCAAAAACTGTCAAGGACTATCAGGTGAGCCCTTCTGGCTAGTTGCTCCTAGGGTCCAGAAATTCTTCCCCGACCAAGTTGGGGTGGTGGAACCTATTATGGAAGTCTCTCACTTTTTCAGGAACCACCTGTCCTCATATCATGTAGATACAAAGCTTCAGCTGCAATTGTATTTGATAGTTTTTTCAACATTTCCACAACTTTAGGTTTGGGAAAAATTCCCCCCACTTCTCACCTCAAACTTCAAAGGAATTACATTCTGTTCCCCCCCCATTGGGGCTGTGTGTGTATACTGCCTTTACATCACAGATGTGTAACCTCTTGTCCCCGAGAAGATGATGAATTCTCATCTCTAGCCATTGACCAGCTGTGACCTTTCTCCATTGACCCAGAACTGGAGACTTGTGGCATCTGGAGAGCTACACTCCCCTCCACATACAAAAGACCTTGCTGCTATTACAGGTGGTGGCTTGGGGACATGTTGCAGCCCAACCATGTTTCTAAACAGAATTACCTCCCCCAAGAACAAGACTGTATGATATAATGTTATTCTGAGATCATTCAAATGACTTTCCCCATGAATATTGATGCTGCCCAGCAGTGGATAGTTCTATAAGCTTGAAGAACCCTATTGGAATGGAGTCTCTCTTATACGATGAAAGTAAGAATGTTGTACAGAGTTTTTAATGATCTCCAGGTGAAGAAAAATGTCTATCTCCTGTTTTTCAGGGGGAAAAGAGAGAATGGTAGATAGTTTGCAAATAGCTGTAGATGTGTGTGCTTGATAGTATGTACATCTGTTCTTAACTAGCCCATTAAACACCATTTGTGTGTCAGAGGTTAAAGCAGAACAGCATGTAAACAGTCTGAATCAGCCAAGCTGAACGTATTTGAAATGCTGATTCGACTGTGTTGGAATGAGGACAGATAAAGATGTGCAGATACAATGAATGGATTATGATCTAGGGGCCAAAAAGGAGAAAGAGAGTAAAAGAGCTTAGCCTGGCAGGAAGGAGGGAGAAGCCAACAGCTGTATAAAATGAGATTAGCAGAGGAATCCTTGCTGTGAACTTCAGCCCAGAAGCTTATCTCTAGTGATCCTGTGTTAGTCTGTAGGCTTGACCAAGGCCGTCGAAACATTAAAAGAGATGTGGGGGCAGCCAAGCTGAGAAAAAGCCAGAGGTAGAAAAGAAGACTGGCTAGTGTTTCATAAATGCAGCTGGTATTTTATAGCAATCAAAGACCAATTCTTCTACCTCCTAAACTATGCAAGGAGAATCACTGAAGCCACTATATCTCTTAAGCGTATGTAACATCCTCAAGCCAAGATTGGCTAAAATATGTGGTGCCTGCCAGAAGTTTATATAATGTGTCCCAATAAGCTGGACAAAGAAATCCCTACTGTTTGGGGGACATCCAACTCCAGAAGTAATCTTAAATAGAGATGTCAGGTAAGAAGCATCCTAGACCTGAGATTTCACATCCAAAACCTGAGACCCAGGGAGGGTGCCTGTTGGTGTCCCGAGGTGGGGTCAGGTGTTGTCATTAAGCACTAGGCATCAACCATAAACCACCATTGTTGAGAGTTTATCATTCAAATAAAACTAAAGATCTAAGAAAAGAGACAAAGGATGAAGGGGAATAGGGTTCTGAACAAACTGCAGCATCTACTCTAAAGCAGCCTATAACAAGGGGGATCAGCAGGACACTCTTTAAAAAAAAAAGATTCCTTTTAGGGTAATTTTATCACCCTGAAATTACTCTTGTTGCCCTGAGGCAACAAGGCCATGAGATCTGGGAACTCTACTCTTAAGGTGATGTGCTGACTAACAACTTGTGACTCAAGTAAATACCTGGAAATTCCATTCGGCACCCCATAATCAGAGAAGATCAGAACATCCTGACAAAGACTGGTGAATTACCAAAATAACAAAATCATATTGTGGGGATACGAAAGACAAAAGGAGCACCTCAAGAACACGTTTAGGAATGCCCCTTCTGGTCGCATGGCGGGCGCAAGTGGCAGCTCGGAGAGAAGCTGCACAGTGGCGCAGCCCCGAGCAGCCACTCGCTGGATTCCAGCTGCTTTTTTTGTAATATCAGAAGCGGCCAAACACCCCTCCGGTAAAAGGGGTGTGGAAGAGGTCCGAAGGGGACCCTGTAACTGACGTCTGGCTCTACCCGGCTGGGGGAGCGGAAAGCGCAAGGGGGTTGAAGGACCATGACGGAGCCAGCAGGATCGTCGCCAGAGCGGCACGAGCACCGCCGTCGACTTTTAAATAAGAAACAAGTAAGAAAGCATGTAACCTGTTCTGGACTTCAATTTTGAAAATATCACATCGGATATTTGCAACGGTGTGCAGGAGTGAACAAATGGAAGGATCCAGAGGAAATGTGAGTGCATCATGGCTGAGAGTTCATCTTAAAGGGGCGGCTGATTTTAAAGAAATGGTTAAGTGGCTTTTCTGCTTTTCTCTAGAGGACTGAAGTTACCAGTGCTAAAAGGATTACTAATTTGCAACTTGGATTTACAAACTGAAAATGCCAAATAATCGAATGGTTGTACTGGATTAAGGAATAAGATCGGACTTTATAAGACTCAATCATCTCCATTTGGTCATCAAACTTTATTTTCACATTTGATTATTTTGGTTGATCTGAGACGATTGGTGTTTTGGCTTTTTGACTCTGGATTTCTGACCTTAGAATACTTCGGGAGGCAATAGTTATTGAGCAGTGCTTCTCTTTCTCTCTTTTTTTTTTTTTTTAGCTCCTGCTGTGTGAGACTTGTTTCCTAATTTTTTTCTCTTGAGTCTGGACTGTTGTGACTGGTGAGCCGGTGCTGGAAGGTCATTCAAGCAAAATATCCTCACTCCCATGGACAGAGCGGCTTGGAATTTAAGCGGCTATGAGAATACAGGAAATCTTCAGAAATGAATCTCCGGGCAGCAAAGTCCAAGATGGGAGGGGGAAATAGGAGGTGGATTTAGGCACAGGGCTTTGAATTAGACTAGTGGTTATGTACTTTAGCAATGTCAATTAAGCTTGTGTATTTGATTGATATATTGTCATTAATATAGACACTGTGATATTGTTAAAGGGTTGATGGGGGCATCGAGATTGGTGAGCCTGTGCTCCAAGGTTATTCAGGTAAAACACCCTCACTCCCAGGGACGGAGCAGTTTGGAATTTAAGTGGCTATGAGAATACAGAGAATCTTCAGAAATGAATCTCCAGAGAGCAAAGTTCCAGATGGGAGGGGGGAATGGGAGGTAGATTTATGTATAGGGCTCTGAATTAGACAAGTGGTTATGTACTTTTTCAATGTCAATTAAGCTTACATATTTGATTGATATATTGACATTAATATAAACATTGTGATATTGTTAAAGGGTTGATGGGGGCTGAATAGGACATTGGTGGAGAAGTGGGAAACAAGACCCTTTTAATATAATGGAATCCAGGGCAAGAAGGTGAGTGACTGTTGCAGTAATAATAGCTCAGACTGCCAGATATACATTGAAAGATGTATTTTAGAAATTGTAAGATTTCAGGTTATAAGTGATGGAGGACTTAAAAAATATATGAGAAGACAGCAGAACATTTGTAAGAGACAAGCAGGGAAATGAGAATAGATTAGAATTTGATGATTAGAGAAAAGCAGAATATGGGTGACAGCTGGGAACTGGTAAGTGAGAATGACGGTATTATGATTGTGTGGGAGAGGGAAATGCATGTTAGTTGAGATAAACATGGTACTGTGATACATAAATGTAATAAGTGGAGTGAATTTCAGGAAATGAAGACCAGATCAGAGTGGAAGATCAGAAACAATTTGTGTAAAACTACAGGTAAAAAAAAATTATTTGTGAAAATTTAATAAAATTATTATTAAAAAAAAAAGAACACCATTAGGAACCAGGTGTATGGGACACTGCCCATTGATCTCCCATTTATGCATGCTTTCCCTTGTGGGGGCCATCCATGTTGAGGAAACATAAGTATAATCTCAGTGTGTGTGACTGTCTCTGTGTGTGTCACTTTGAGACAAAGTATGTGGGAGGCATGTTCTCTCCCTCTCTCTCTCTCTTTCCCTCTCTCCATTTTCTACGAACTGCTCTAAGCTCCATTTACTTTGCTCCCTCCATTTTCAGGAGCCTGATAGTTCCTATTCCATAACCTTTCTGGTTCCACTTTCCCTTCCTATCACTGAAGCTTCTCTCTTACCTCAAAATCCCCACTACCACACTTGCTAAGTCTCGGGTTCTTCTCTGCTTGAACCTGCAGGGCCATATGCACCGTCTCTATGGTGTCACACATTTGGTGGGAGATGGGTGGAACTGTACACATCTCATTAGATGCTAATAAAGACACAGCTAGACTGCATTCTGGTTACATATTGATTTCTTTGTACTGCCAGCATCCCACTGATTTATTGCCTATCCACCTAGTACTTTATTTCATTGTTATCATAACATGTAGTTATAGTTGTTTACCTTAATTAGAGTTCAGTTTCTTTGATCACACTTTTCGTGGGAGGTGGGTGGAACAGTATACAACTCATTAGATTCCAATAGAAACACAGGTACCCTGCTTCTTCTTGGTGGCTTGTAGAATTCCTTCTTATGGGAGGTTTGGTAAGCCCCATTCCATTTTATTTAGGCAAGTTTTTGACTCTTAACTCTTATGGTGGAAGAGACTTTTAATGTGGTGCAGCGTGCTTTTATCAGTGATGATTGATGATGATGTTTTTAATGTGTTTTGAACTGGAGGAGGTGCTTTATTTTTAACTTATATATGACTTTTAATAGTTTTAATGATATCAATTTTGTTTAAAATGTTATTGTCAGGTGATTCTTTTTGTAAGCTGCCTCTTGGGTCCCACTCTGGGAGAAAGGTGGCATATAAATGAAATTAGTAGTATTTTTATTACCTTTCATTTATATAGCACCATCACTGTACATGGTACTTTACAAGTAAAAGAATGACAAAACAGTTCCCTGCCTTCAGGTTTACAAGCTAATGAAGACATGACACAAAAGGAAAAAAGGATGGCAGTGTGTGAGAGGATTAAGTCTAGCAGATACTGCTTCTTCTCCTCTTTCTCTGAGGCTACAGCAATGGCAGTTGGAATGGTGAGGAGGGCTTGCATTTCCTCCTGGACCTAGGCATGATGGAGTTGTGCCTGCCTCTTCTTCTCTCCCTCTGAGGCCAGGGCAGCAGCAGTCAGAAGGGATGGAAGGCTTTTCATCTGCTTCTGGGGCTAGGTACGATGGAGCTGGGCCTGTCTCTTCTTCTCTCTATCTAAAATAAGCAAACAAACTGAAGAAAGCTGAGAGGAAGAGAATCAACTCATTTGAAATGTGGTGCTAGAAGACATTTTGATGACTACCATGGACAGTAAGTGGGTCTTAGAGTAACTCAAGCCTCAGCTCTCACTAGAAGCCAAGATGCCCAAACTGAGACTATCCTACTTTGGACATATCATGAGACAACATGACTCATTAGAAAAGACAGTAACTCTGGGTAAAATAGGGGGCAATTTGGAAAGGGGAAAACCGTAAAAAAGGTGGATTGAGTCAACCGTGGAAGCCTTAGTCCTGCATTTTTGTCAACATATAATGTGCATGCAGTGCTATTTGCTCATGCAGATGCACTCCCTTGGTCTAGGTGTCCATCTGCTCCTGTTGAATGTGGTAGTAGTACTCCTTTGGTTGCTCATTCAGTCATGTATTTGGTTACACACTCAGCCATGCATTCACAGTTGCACATTGGATTACACATTGGATTGCTCATTCAATTGTGAACCATTGAGATTCAATGAAAGGGTCACATAAAACAACCAACATGCAACTCCACATGCAGAGATTTACACTACGCAACCACAATGCAAGGTGTCTATTACAGTAAGCAACATTTACATGCTCACAAGTTGCTAATCTGCGCATCATCGTTAGAGTTTAAGCATATTGTGTTTATGTATCTTCCTGTTTATTCATCTGACCACGCCCACTCTCTTCTTGCATCAACCAGTTTGCTTAGCCTCAGTAACACTTTATTGTGTGCAGTTGTGTGCAGTTCTCCCCTTCTCTCTTCCATGTTTGAAGAACATATGTTTGCAGACCCTCTCACCATGGCATGTCATCTAAACTCATATTTCTAAGTAAACCTACTTTGTACGTGTAGCTGTTATCACCGTTTGCTAGCCCGACTTTGGAAGATATTGGATATCATTTTTGATATCCCAATTCGGCCCCATTATGCCACCCTCGGCCAATTGTTTGCGAGGCCCCTGGACAAGCACCAAACTAGGCATGGCTATTGATTGATGAACATTCCATTCTCCACTCAGGCAGGCCAGACTCAGCCGGATCGTCGCTTTAGGAGACCTCCCTAGACAAACACCTCATTAAGGATGCATGCTAATACAAAGAACTCCCTGCCTCAAGCAGGCAACTTGACAAATAATATGCTTAACTGTCAAGTACGCTGCATCTGCATACTGGCCATTCCATTGTCGATTCGGAACTAACTCAATCATGCTAAATTCTGACCTTTCGGAGACATTGTTTTGCTCCCAAACCTCATTGTTCTTCCCCAAGTACAGACTAGCCCACGGTCATATTTTCCCTATAAAAATCCCTGATTCTGAGACCTTCCTCGGATCTCTCCAAACTTCCATCCAGCCTTCCTGCCACTTTATCCGGTGAACTTTCTCCTCAGTCTCATTCCGAGACCGCGCACCTACGGACCTCCACAGTGATCTACCCTGGGCTTCAGACAGGTGTAGTATCACCCAATTCAACAATCCCTCTTAAAAATCCTCTATACCGCTACCGCCTTTATTTTCTATAGTTACTTATGTGAGTGCATCGTATACACCGTCTGCTTGTATTTAATAAAATCACAGTTATTATTTCATATTTGGTGTGCTTCTTGGCTTGGCCTGACCCCGTAGACGTTGGTTTAAAGATTCCGCTGCGTTGCCCTGCCTCTCGTTTTGCTAACTTGTGCTCTAAGCTAATTTTCCCCACCAATAGGCGAGCACGTTTGGAGTCCCTCACAGGACCCCCAGTAAACAAGGTAACATAGCATAGCTTTTCTTCTTCTGTTAGATCCTGTGTGGGGTAGTGTTGATGTAGGGTTGGTTGCTGTTCACCTTCTGTTTGCCAGGTTTAATTACTCTGCTCCTGAGAGCCATTAACCAACCATCTTCTGCATTCTCCAACAATCTTGGCCACTGATTTCAGTTTCTCCTGCACAATATGACAATACAGTTTAACCATGCTTTAAATGGGACTATTTAGAATCTGCTCTGCTTTCCACTGCAATCTGTTTAGGGTCATTCCCCCAAAAAAACCAGCACAACAGGAGTAATGGCTGGCATCTTTAAAATTCAATAAGAAATGTCAACTTGATAAATACAAAGCCTCCTTAAGGGTGAAGATTATCCCCCCACTATTCCACCATTTTGCTCCTAATCTTTGAACACCGCAGGCTGGCTGTGTATTATCTTTGTTGTGTGTTAAAAGAAAATCACATTCCCTAAAACATTGCATGTGTTCTACACAGTCCTATGCAATTTTCACAAATCAAGTGCAGGCAGGTGAGCTTTAAACAAATAGTAGCAAAAAGGGGAGGAAAACAGATATAAAGACACACTCTGCAGCTTTTCATATTGTTAGCAGATGGGCTTGTGGTTGGCGGGTGGGCTTTTGTCACTTGGTAATCTCCTTGCAGTTTTGTGCAGTGCACTTTTCTCTCCTTGCACTGACAAAACATAAATTGCTTATCCCACAAAGCAGCCTTCCCTTGGCTGCCGCACTGAAACACCATGTACTGGACTACCCTAATCTCTTTCTGTTTCTTTGTCAGAATTCCTGTTGCTGTCCCTTTCAGCCTGTCTTTGGGAAACAGAAAATAGCCATTGTTTTCGTGTGTGTATGTGTGTGTGTGAGAGAGAGAGACAGAGAGAGAGAGAGAGAGAGAGAGAGAGTGCAAATGCCAGGGTGAAATGAGAGTAGATATGAATATATCCAAGCAGACTAAATCCCATGTATTTTCAGGACAACCACTCCCCCTGTTCACTGGGCTTATGTGTTAGTAGGGTATGAATGTGCTTCAGGTTTGCATCTCAAAATAGGCTTATCACCTTGGGTAACATTTTAGGATGAAAACCCAGAGTGGATTTGGGCTCAAATCCAAAGAGGACTATTCTGCGGGCATGGAATCCAGCAGCACTGTGGTGCAACAAAGAAAGCAAATCATATTTTAGCCTACGTTAATTGAAACATGGTTTCCAAGTGTAGGGAAATTATAGTCCAACTATATTCTGCGCTAGGCAGACATGGAATATTGCATTCCATTCTGGGCACCTCATTGTACGGAGAAGGTTCAGGGAAGGGCAAAATGGATGATAAGAGCTATGGAGAACAAAACCTATTAGGAAAGGTTGAGGGAGTTAGGCAAGTTCAGCCTGATGAAGAGAAAACTGGGAGGTGGTGGGATTGCACTCTTTAAATATCTAAAGAGCTATCACAGAGAGAAGGGTGCTGATTCGTTCTTTTCTGTTCCAGAGCGTTGGACCAAACCTAACAGTTTTAAGTTACAGAAAAATATATTTCAATTGAACATTAGTAGGAATTTCTTGATAGTGACAGCTGTTTGACAATGGAACCAAAGACCTTGAGAGGTGATGGGGATGTTTTTCTACGGACATCTTCAGAAAGAAGCTGGGCAGCTACTTGAGAGTGCTCTAGCTGGAGCTCCTTGCTAGGGATGCTATAGCTGCAGTTCCTGCATAGAGCAGGGTGTTGGACTTGAGGGCCTGTGGGGCTCCTTTCAGCTCTATGATTTACCTAAGTGTTTACCCACCATTCAACAACATATTCACTAGATCTAATCAGGACTAACCAATAGCATTCAGGCCATTAATTTTATTTATAGCCCACCTTTCTTCTGCAAATAGGAGATAAGGTGGCTTCCTCACTGAGCCCAATAGGCAATCCTGAGAGGTGAGGACTTAGGCCAACAGTGTCCAGAACTTCTGGAAGCATAATTGCCAATACTTATGAATTATGTCATGTTGTTGTCATTGTGTGCCTTCAAGTCATTTCTGATTTATGGCGACCCAAAGGCTAACTTACCACGGGGTTTTCTGGGGGCTGCAAGTATGTGGCATGCTCAAAATGACCTCATGGGTTTTCACAGCTGAGCAGAGAGCTGAACCCCAGTCTCCAGGGTCACAGTCCAATGTTCAAACCACTATACCATGCTGGTTCTCAAATTCTCCCACAGAACACTGAAGATGGCCAAATCCCTCTCTCTTTAACTTCCTTACCTCAAAGTGGGATGATGAAATTGGGTGGTGTGCAGGTAGTGTTTCTACTGAATGGAGAAGATCCTGGAACTTTTGAATAGCTGGCTCAAGGGTGAAGTGGCAGCTCGTGGAACAATATGAATCCACTCCAGGAGATCCCACAGCGCCTCGGCGTGTCTTTGTGGACATGGAGCGTATGCCCAGTATCTCCTTTGCAAATGGGATCTGTCACCTAGCCTTTCCCCTCCTGAGCCAGGTCACCTGTGGTCTCAAGGCATTCGGGTTCTGCTGGGTGCAGCACTAGGAAGAAAAGGGTTTACAACTTGCACAAGAACGAAGATCAAGAAACATGGCAGCAATCCCATCAAGAGGCTCCCTTGTGGCAACCCATGACTACTCCTGAAGGCGTCTGGGTTCCACTTCCAAGCAACAGCTCCTGTGGAAGTGCTGAGTACTCTGGGGAAGTCATCCCCCATCATCCAGGTCTCCGCAAGTCTGATCCTGGTCACTGGTGGGCAAGCTTTTTTTTTGGAAAATTGACTCATCCAGTCATGACAACTGTATCGGAATCCCCAGAGAATTCAGGTACTTTCCAGGTGGTGAATGGAATGATCACATGTGGCCTCGCACAGGAAATGATGAGGAAGTGCCACGCCAGTGAGCCCAGCAAACCCAACGCTGGTCCTGCTGGCTGGCCATTCTGACTTGGAAGGCTAGGATTCAGAGTCCATTTTCCACTCCCCCTCCCTGTAGAGTAGACAGGCTGCTTTGAGTACCACTTAGACACAGGTTTTTATAAAAACAAAAATGCCAACTTAAAAACAAACAAACAAACAAACAACCCTTCTACAGCATCTTTTCTACTTTTTTTTATCAATGCAGCTACGTCTTTCTTTTTTTCCAACGCAGCCTTGATAACGCTCTATCTTTTTTTTTGTATTTTGTACTCGTATATAGAAATTAATAAAACTGAGCAACCTTTAAAGAAATAAAAAAAAATGAATCCACTCCAGGATTTAGCACGCACTTTCAAAGAGCTACCCAAGGTGTTTAACTTACACTGGGGATCAGATTCAGCACTTTGGATAGCTCCTTGAAAGTCCATACTAAAACCTGGTATTGTTCCATTGACATGGAAACCATCCCCTGGATGTGGATGACTGCAGGAGTGATCCCCTAGGGCAGTGGTTCTCAACCTGGGGGTCCCCAGACGTTCGTGGACTTCAGCTCCCAGAAGCCCTGAGCATTGACCATAGTGGCTGGGGCTTCTGGGAGTTGAAGTTCACAAACATCTGGGGACCCACAGGTTGAGAACCACTGCCCTAGGGCCACATGCTCTGCCTATCAGTGGTTTATAGGCTGCACGTACACATGCACACACTTTTCTGCAAAGATGAGGAAAATGGGCAGATCTGCTCTCTATATTTTGTGAATAATTCTATGCTTTTACAATATTTCTAATATTTTAATAATACCTGTTTTATTTCTTACTTCCTGGAGGAATATAGTGGGAAGGGAAGATATAAATAGAATAAATTGAAGAAAACCTGCCGTCCCTGCTTATTGCGATCAGGGGATGAGTTCACTGGGGGATTAGGATTAAATCATCTTCTTTTCCCACTGTAATCCTAATCCAGATTAGGATTAAACACTCCATCAGGATTGCTCAGGGATGAGGGAGATGAGACACAAGTGCAATTCTGAACCACTATTTTTGCAAAGGTAATGGCAGTGTAATGTAGTGGTTTGAGCACTGGATTAGGGTTGCATTCCCCACTTGGGCAAGGAAACCCACTGGGTGACTTTGGGCCCATCGCATATCCTCAAGCCCCAGGAAAACCCACCATAGGTTCGCCTTAGGTTCACCATAAGTCAGAAATGACTTGAGGGCACACAACAATAATAATGGCAGCAAGAAACTAGATATCTCTGTATTGAGATCACTAGGAGAAAAGAGAGTTTTTTAGTCTCAATCTCCTTCTATTTATCCTGAGCCAAACTATTCCAAACGGTAATCTGTTCCCAGTTCAAACCTACTCTTATTCTTCTGGTGGAAGTGAAAAATAATTGAAGCACTTCCGACCCCCCCTAGATTGACAGAGAGTTGTCAAGGAGTATTTACTTGTTTGAATATTTATATTCCACACCATAAATAAAATCTCTCAGTGGCTTGAAATAAAATCAGTTTAAGAAATTTGAAACGCAAAACAAACAGACTTTGAACATTCTAGGAACAGATTAAATGACTGAGGAAACCATGGAGAGAATCCCCAAAGTGTAAAACAAGCGGGATTTAAAATGAGTCAGAGAAGCTGTTTCTAATAACATGTATCCTCCTTCTAGGTGTAAATACATCTGAAGAAGAGTAATTGGAGTGTGAAGAATATAGTTGTTACTATAATGTCTAACACAGAGAAGTTATAAGGGCAGGAGAATTCCACAGGGAAATCATCATTACTGAGTCGAGGAGAGCAAAAGAGAGAAAAAGAACAAGAGATTTTCACAAAGCTTTGTGGACTTGATGCCAGTCACTCAGCAATGTCCTTGTTTCGAACTGCCACACCTCACAGCCAGCAGAGAGCAGCTTTTCATTTATGGCGAATTCAGACAACCTGTTAACAACCTATTCAAGCAGTGATGAGCAATCTTGTTCCCACTGGCAGCTACCACAGATGAAAAGGCCATCTCTTCCGGCAAGTCACCACATGTGATGTAATGAAAGTTTCAAATGATAGCCTTTTAGACAAAGAGGATGCTCCTATATCTCCTCAATGAAGGAAACAAATGTTCCTATTAGGAAGAGGCTAGTCTGTCTTAGGGATGGGAAGAAATCCAGAAGAACCTGTCTTCCTCACAGACAAAGGATGCCCAGTGATGTATTTAAGCCTTTGGCTTCAAGTTTCACATCTCTGCTTCGAGTCTCGAGTTGTGCCTCAAGTCCTTGCAAGATATTTTCAAGTCAAGTCTCAAGTCTGGGTGCTAACTTTATACCCCGTTCTGTATTCCAGAATTTCTGGGCAGAATCAAATAAGGTCAGTTTTAATGATTTAAATAGAGTCAGACCTCAATGTTTGCAGTTTTGCCATCTGCAGCTTTGGAAGTGGGGAATAGGATCCCCCTTCCTAACGCTGGAGGCTTTTGTGTCAATGGACATAAAAGAGTCTGCAGCTTTGGAAATGGAGAAGAAGATCCTTCTTATTTCCTATTTCTGAAGCTGGAGGCTTTTCCAGAAGTGGGGAATAGGGTCTTTCTTACTCTCCATTACTGAAGCTCCAAATCTTTAGAAGGAAGGATACCTCCTTCTCAAACCTATTGCCTAACATATTTGCTGTTCCCCTCTGAGAAGCATGTCCTGCACTCTGAGGGCAAGCCTTAGAAAAGTTTTAGAAAGCAATTCCTAGAGGCAGCGGGGACAGACTGATGAGCAAACCTCAACCCTGCCTTAAACCTGTTGTCTAACTCATTAGCTGTTCCCCTCTGAAAAATGCACCCACACTTTGGCTTCAGACAGATCATCTAATGACCAGTAGGCAAAAGGGGACAAAAGCACTGTTCAAAGTTGTAAGGTTTCTGGATGAATGTGTTATGTTACTGAACCAAAGGCAGCAAGTTGGTCGCTAAAAATATACAAGTCTCAAGTCAAGTCAAGTCAGTGAAGCATTTATTATTGTAAGTCAAGTCATTGAAGCAACTTCAGTCCAACCTGAGTCCAAGACAATCAACTCGAGTTTGATGTAGGATGCCTCTGCATAAAAGACCTCACCAGGAAAATGGTCATCTGTCACAAAATGTTAGCATTTTGAGACTTTTTTCCAGGAAAAAAAAAAATCATTTGTGAAGAAAATAAAATGGTCTTTGGGAGCAAAACCAAACCCCTTGCCTTATGCAGAGCAGGATTTTTCAACAGAAAATGGCGTAGTTTCCACAAAACAGTGTTTTACATGCAAAATGTTGTTTGTTTGTTTTTCCCAGTTACAAGAGCACAAAAACAAGGTTTTTATATAAATGATTTTTTTTTCATAAAAAGTTCTGAAGTTCAAAAAAACAAATTGAAAAAACTGTCAAAATTCTTGTTATGCTGCCAGGCAAGATGAGTATGTTTTCAATTATTGATTACAACAGGAAAGAAGAAAAAGAGTCAAGATTTATATATCTAGCAGCTGACACTTCCACAGAAGTATGCATTTGGGTGGTTGAGTGGAAAGGAAGGAACTGGAAGACATTTTGTCTTGTTGTAGATTTTTAGAGCTAGAAGGGAATACAAGGGTCATCTAGTCCAACCCCCTGCCATGCAAGAATATACAACTAATGAGATCCAAAAAGATGCCCATCTCTGTTTAAAGACCTCCAAAGAAGGAGACACCACCGCACGCTCAGGCAGCACATTCCACTGACAAACAAGTCCTGTCTACCCTGATGGATTAACTGTGCATTCTTTGAGAAATTATGAATTGCATTTACCTCAGAAAGAAAGCAGACCCCTGGGCCAGGCTTCATTTGATGTTGGAGAGCTATGATCAGATCATCAGTCTCTTAATTTTTTCCCAAATCAGCAACAGAAGGTGACAAATTGCATCAAGACTATGAAACCGGAGTAGGAAGGAGACGCTAATATTCTTCCCTACCGTGTTCTCTAGATTTTTCCTCAGGAGCAATAATAATAAGGATGGCGATTGTGTTTAGAGGCCTAGAGGCCTTGAAGTAAAGCTCCTTATCTGATACTTAAAAGATGCAGGCATTATTATTCAGTACTACTTCTATCCAAGGCTACAGGCCAACTGTTGTAGCTTTCCCAGACACACAATAGAAAACATGGGGTATAGAATCATAGAGTTGTAACAGACCACAAGGACCATCAAGTCCAACCTCCCACCAAACCAACTGAACTGTACTGTACAGTACTGTATCTGGCTGTATAGCAAAATACAAGAATATCCAAAATCCACAAAACAGCAATACCTTTATTGGTCATCAAAAAACAAAAAATAAATCATGCAAGATTTTGAAGCTTCAGTGGCTTCATATAGGAGAAGAAAGGTGATGATGTTAGAGTCATAGGCCTCCATTTTGTCTCAGATGTTGCTCTGTTGTCAGTTAAGATGGCCTAGGAACCTCAATACAGTCAAAGGCCAATTCCTTTCTTGGCCATATGGAAACCACAAACAAAGAGCAATCAAAGAGAGCCAGCTTTTGGTAGTGATTTGAGCGTTGGACTATGACACTGGACACCAGGATTCAGCCATGGAAATCCATTGGGTGACCTTGGGCACGTCACATGCTCTCAGTCTGAGAAAACCCTGTGCTAGGTTCACTTTAAGTTGTACATGACTTGAAAGTGCACAAAAGCAACAACAAAATGTCATAGAGTCATAGAGTTGGAAGAGACCACAGGGGCCATCCAGTCCAACCCTCTGCTATGCAAGAACCCACATCAAAGCACTCCCGACAGATGGCCATCCAACCACTGTTTAAAACCCTCCAAAGAGGGAGACTCCACCACACTCTGAGGCACCATATTCCACTGCAGGACTTTTCAGACCATCAGGAAGTTCTTCCTGGGGTTCAGGTGGAATCTCCTTTCCTGCAGCTTGAATCCATTGCTTCTTGGTCTAGTCTCTGGAGCGGCAGAAAACAAGCCCGCTCCCTCCTCAACATGACATCCTTTCAAATATTTGTCCCCTTTTAACCTTCTCTTCTGCAGACTAAACATTCCCAGTTCCCTAAGCTGCTCCTCATAGGGCATAGCTTCCAGACCCTTCACCATTTTGGTTGCCCTCCTCTGGACACGCTCCAGCTTGTTGATATCCTTCTTGAATTGAGGTGCCCAGAACTGGACACAGCATTCTAAATAAGGTCTAACCCAGTGGTTCTCAACCTGTGGGTCCCCAGATGTTCGTGGACTTCAGCTCCCAGAAGCCCCAGCCACTATGGTCAATGCTCAGGGCTTCTGGGAGCTGAAGTCCATGAACATCTGGGGACCCACAGGTTGAGAACCACTGGTCTAACCAATGCAGAATAGAGCGGTACCATTACCTCCCTCAACCTAGACACCATACTCCTATTGATGCAACCAAGAATCACATTGCCTTTCTTGGCTGCTGCATCAGTCCATTAACTCTTGAGATCTAGGCTACCCATGTCCTGCATAAAGCTAACTGCCACTTTCTTAGGCAAAGAACAATGTATTTTTCAAGAAGTCCTTGATCTGTTACATCTGGAAAACCTTTTTAGGTCTTGTATAGGTAAACCTTATATGACGGAACAGTTTTACTTTTGTTGGAGATAAAAACTTAAAAGAATTAAGTCCCAGTACATTGCTTCCTCTTGTTAAAAGTTTCTCTGTTGTGGCAAAATTTGGTATCATCAAACCCAGGAAACATTTCTGGGGGAGAACTGTGTTGGCCATGCCGCAAAATATAACAAAATCTACAAAAGAGTGGTACCTTAGACAGGTGACTTGAAGCCACATACACACACAGGTGATTATTTCCTGAGGGTGGGGCATGGGAAAGACTGAGTGGAGGAAAGAGAGGGAGAATGGATGTCTTATTTCTCCCAGGCACTGTTTTGTTGATGAGCTACTCATTGCCATAAAAGCTGGAAAGTCAGATCAATTTTATGAGCAATTAAATGGGGTCTATCCAAAGGTGATTAATTTTATGGTGGAGGTTGAACAAGGTGATAGTATAACATTTTTACATGTATTCATGATAGGAAGGAATGGTGTCTTCTGGACTATTAAGTGATTTCAGTCATTCAACATGGAGGTGGTTATTTATGTGTTAGGAGCATCCACTTTTTTTTTTCCTATTTAAAAACCTATTTTTTGTGGAAGAGGATCTTACTTCCTGGATGGTTATAGGATTAAATGGTAATAGCAATAATGTGCAACATAGCTGTCTGGAATATCTTGAGAACAATTTACAATTTGCCTTCCAGACTGTCAATATGCTTAGTCTGGTTCTGCAGCAATATTTTTCACATAAAGGCTTGTACAACTGGTTCTTGGCCAGTACGTTACCAACCCATGTAGTGTGACTTGCATTGTGTCTTGGGCACATTTTCAATACAACTCTAAATGTCTGGAGTCACCTTGACCTAGGGGACATTGCCTAAGATCCTATACTGTCCAGATCAGTGTAAAAGCTCCACAGGCATAACTCTGTTATGACTCCTGCCCTTTGCTCCAAGACCCAGAGTTTGTTGTGATAGCCCTCTGAGCAGCCATTATGTGATTGATGGAAAGCAAAGGGCATTGGAGAAGCATTTAAGTGATGCCTTCTTCTTCTGAGAAGACTGATGATTTCTTCTGCTGAAATTGTAACTCCACTGTTCTGATAGTCTAATTGGCAATACATATATATAGGCAGATATGTTTAATGGGCATAAAATAGAAATTGTATACAATGACTGGATAAGGCCATGTGGAAGAGGAACTGACTGGAAAAACAGGTCAATGATGATCCCAGAGCATGGCTGAGTTCACCAATGGCTCTTGCAAGGAGAACAAAAGGCATCTCTGGAGAAGAGCAAAACCCCTTGTGGTTTGCATATCCTATGGAAAACCAAGCCATAAAAACTGGCTGCCAATTTAATTTGACATCCATTTGATGGAAAATTCAAACAAAGAGTTTTTGATTGTTTGATAATTTTGGTTCAAGAAAACAGGAAGATTTCAAATAAATCCATAATTACACCATCCTCACATCTATGATCCTTTTCCTGATCCCTGATCACACTGCCATCAAAATCTTTGGCCATCCACATGTTAAAAATAATCACCACACATTAAGAACCATTAAGCCATCCTGTCCCTTTTGTTCACCCTGGAAACTCTTTGTTAAAGTCACACCTACACGGCACATTTTGGGGTATAAAGGGACCCTGATTTTGGGTCATTGACACAGCACTTCCATTTCTGGGGATCTCTTTGCTGGTTTGCTTGTGCATCAGCCCAAGCTCCATCACTATTTCCGCACTTATCCTTGGATAGTAAATATCCCCCTAAATTCCTTCTCTACTTCCTCTATCAGTTTTCCTCCCTTTCTTTCAAGTTAGCCTTGTGTAATTACTTATATGTGTGACTATTTGAGTATGTGTGCATGTATAATTTTCCCCAATAAAACACATTTAAATTGTACTATAAGTTTTCTGATTGGTCCTTGTAAACATAGGTGGAGAGATCCTAAAAGTTACCCCCTCCTTGCAAAGTTCTTAATTTGAGTTAATTATTTCCCCATTTTTACATTTTAATTGTGGGTTCTGATATAGGACCTCACGAAGTCCCATGGCTTTGTGGTAACAAAGTCTTCTGGGGTCTTCCAGTGATTACATCAGCAGATGGTATGATCATTCTACATCTGGCGATGAGAACATAGCCCGACATTTTTCTGATCCCCATGCTCTATACAGTCCATAGAATGGCAGTTGAAGTGGGGGAAGTGGGGGAAGCTTTGGTCAGTGCAGAAGGTGGAAGAGAATACCAGCCTCTGCAACAAACAAGAAATACACAAGCATGAGGTAGAAGTGACCTTGTACATGTCACTAATGGGACACCAGCCATTTTTTCCCCAATTGTATCTCCAGTAAGATAGGTTATGGAGACTTTGCTCTTTGGTAAGAGCCAGAGTGGTGAAAAGTTTCTGATTTGGACTATACCACCTCAATTTGCCCAAAGTTCTGAGCTGCAACTGTCTGTAATTTCCAACATCCCTGAGACTTCATTTGGTACAGTATACTGGCACATGTAATTGCTGTAAGACAAGCTTTACTGGTGGTCAATGATGTGGCAGAAGGTTTACAGCAAAGGAAGCATCATGAGATAATGGGTACCAGCATCCCATCACAGCAAGTGATAAAATTGGGTCAATGAGCAACTAATTCTACCCAGACTATCCCATGGCTGGCTAACAGGTTCCTAAGCTGAGGAACATCCCACCAACACCAGAGTGAGGCCAGTTAGAGATGGACACAACTGAATCAAGATGGCAAATATATGACCAAATGTACATGTACAGCTATGTGCAATACACACTATAAATAATGTGCAGTGTTTATCCATGGGCAATGGCACTACCTGGGGAAATCCACTTCTGCAAACCTGACCTATATCTGGATGAACTGCATGGCACAAAAATAGCCAAGTCCTTCTGTAAAAGAACATACATATGATAAGACACCAACAGTGTTCGAGGCACCGTTTGCAATTCTTCTAAGCAGAGAAATGCTTAACCTGCAGCTCTGGGACTTCATACATCTCTCAGCAGCTGTGCTGACTCCCCCCACCCCAATACAATCTACTTCTCCACAAAGCTCAGCTGATTATATGGACTGCAACAGGAGGGAGATGCTGGATCAGTCCGTGTGATGAACCCGGGGGGGGGTAATGGAGGCACCATGGCAACCTCATGGGTTCAAAATGATTGGCTGGAGCAAATTGTTACTGCAGGTTAGGCCTCCTTGGAGATAGCGTAAAGATATCATTTTGATATCAATAATTTGGCTCTCTCCCACCACCCCTCTCCATGTGTTTGTGAGGCCCCTGGACAAGCCCAAAACTAGGTTCGGCCATCAAACGCTGCAATATCCCAAGACAATACAGGTAGGCCAGAAATAGCCAGATCCCCACTCTCTGCAAACACCCTTATTATGTCTGCATGCTGTTTACAAAGGACTCCCTGCCCTGAGCAGGTAACTTGCCAAGCTAGAAGCTTAAAGGCCAAGCACTGAGCATTTGCATACAGTCTACCTCTTTGTCAATTTGGACTTAATTCAATCATGCTAAATTGTGACCTTTCTGAAACATTATCTCGCACCCAAAACTCATTGTTTTCCCCGAGTAAGACATAGCCTGCAGTCCCAATTCACCCTATAAAAACCCCTGGTTCCGAGACCTTCCTCGGATCACTCAGAACTTCCATCAAGCCTTGCTGCTGCAGTGCTTGGCGAGCTCCCCTCAGCTAATCGAGCTGAGTTTCTTCTCTGCACCCCCGGCTCCTCTCCCGAGGTCCAGGACAACGAGACAGGTGCTGTATCACCCATTTTCCCTGAGAACCTCTATCCTTAATTCAACCTCTAATCTCTTAGTTAGCTGTGTGACTGTGGTGTCTTTAATATTTGTTTGTATGCAATAAAACATCATTTCTATTACTTTAAACCCGTCTGGCTACTTGACTGACCTGACCCCGTAGATGCTGGGTTGCAAGATCCTGCTAAGTTACCCTGCCTCTCGCTAGCTTAAGTGAATGCTCCAGCTAATTTCCCCTAAAATTGTGTTTTATAGTTTGGTTATTTAGGTGTCCCTCCTGGGACCCCCAGTAAACAGGGTAACAAAATAGAACCCTGGATAGCTAAAGAGAGGGGCTAGATGGGGGAAAGGAATAATGGAAATTTAGCTGAAAACAGGGAGTTGAGGTTCAGAAGAGAGTTGGTGTAGAACATAGAGAGGGTAGATGGAGAGACCTGAGTGTTGGATTTGAGAGAGACAGAAGTATTGTGCTGGTTTATGAATCCCTAATTACAAAATACGGTTTTCCTTGACAGTGTATTTAATAAAGATTTATTTGTCTCTGTTTCTAAAATCTGCTTCAAGAGAGTGTCTCTTTAAGCTGCGCTGGGTTACACATGCTACCATTAGTACCAATAGTACTACATTCACTGAGGAGATAAATCTCTGCTTGTCCTTATATCTGAAAAGGGGCAGATTTAGGGAAAACAGCAGAGAGATCGCCCTGGGAAGAGTAGCCAGTGGGAGACAAGAGTGAGAAAGGTGCTGGATTCTCAGGAAGGCGAATAAAAGCAGACTTGTTTGTCATAGCCCTGGCTTGGCCAGAAATCTCCCTGACTGTTCAGACCTGGACATAAAGAGGTGTCAGGCTGGGCAGGACTTGAGTGGTTCACAGTCCCTATTGGTTAGTCTCAACTAGAGTAGACCAGTTGACCCAGCTGTTGAATGGTGACTCGATATGTAGGTAAATCTCATTGATTCAATAAGCCTGTTCTAGTTAGGACTGACAATAGTGTTCAGGTCACTCAACTCAGAAAGCCAGTTTGGCTTAGTGGTTTGAGTGCTGGACTAGGCCTGTGGACTAGACCTGTGGGAGAGCAGGGTCTGAATTCCCACTCACTCATAGATACCCACCTTGAGGTGACCTTGAGCAAATCGCATGCTATCAGCCTCAGAAGAAAACAATGACCAACCTCTTCTGAATAACTCTTGCTGAGAAAACCCAACGATAGGGTCACCATAGGTCAGAGCTGACCTGAAGGTAGAAAGAAACAACACGGTCCTCGGGCTGTTGGATTGCTGCTAGTAACAGCAGGTGAAGTTTCAGTGGATGCTGCTGGGAAGTGGGAGCATGCTAAGATGTGCATATGGAGGAAGACCTGTCTATGTGTGTATGTGTGCACTTGAAAATGTATGTGTGTAGCTACCATCCGCACCTCCCTGCTTTCCAGATATGGCCAAGTATGCACTATTGTCCTCATACTGCATTATCTGTTTTTGCATAGAAGGATCTGTCAGCTACTTTTATTTTCCTCAAACCATATTAAAGACAAAAAGTGGAAAGATATTTCATGGCTTGCTTCTACATAAATAACATTTTTATAGACATTTCCTCTTGAGATCAGCTTTTCTTGAGAGAGCATGCATTACGGAAATGCTGCTAGACCTTTAGCCAAAGTGGCACTAATGAGCATTGCTAAAACATTAAAGAACAACTTAGTATTTTCCCTCTCTTTCCTTCCATTCCCCTTTGGTTCATCCAAGTGGATGCAAGTCCCTTTTGGAACAAAATGTAGTGCATTAAAGAAGAAACTTTTTTGAAGTGCTTATTGTTTGATATCTCGGGCTGTTTTCAGAAACAAACAAATAAAAAATACAAGCCAAGAAAGAATGAAAACATTGCTCTTGTACAGTAGATGGAAAGGGGGCTGGAACATTTTCACTTGTGTTACATTATAAAGTGGGAGGAGGGACACAACAACAGAAACCACAGCCTTGCTTGAAAGCTCTGCTCTCTATCTCCCATCTTTATTGCTCATGGTTCAGCTGTTGACAACTGCTACAAAACTAGGGGTGGGACAAATCCAGAATTTTCCTAATCTGAATCCAGGTCCAAATCCCTGGAAGGTTCTGGGAATCCATGAATCTCACAAATCTCAAATCTTTTGAATCCTTTTTTAAAAGGGGTTTAAAAAGCAAGGGAAGGAAGGATAGTCTTGAACAAGACATACTCTCTCAGCCTTGGCAAAAGCCTAGGCAAAGGCAAACCTCCCTCTGAAGATATCTGGCCAGGACAATTATCATAGTTTTGCCTCAGGATCTCCCCAGATTGAAAATGACATGAAGGCCCTTTCTATACAGGTAGGAAAATGTGGATTAATCCCACATTTTCCTGCCTGTGTAAACAGGGCCACATACTACAGTACAGAGTCCAGGTCAACACTGGATTTTCTTTGCGTAGCTCCTTATGGCATCCTAGGGTTTGTAGTTTGGAGATGCACCAGGACACTTTGGCAGAGAAGGCTGTGACCCCTTGTAAAACTCCAAACCCCAGAATTGTGTATGACAGAGCTTTGCAAGGGAGCTATGCAAAGGAATCTTTCAGTTGTCCTTGAAGTCTCAAGAAGATATATCTTCCACAAAGCAGGTTTAGGCTCTGTGGAAGGAGTCATGAAAACTGGAGGAAAGAACATCAACAATTAAAGATATGCAGATAGCACCATACTATTAGCAAAAAATAGTGAAGACTTATAATGATTACCAAAGAAAGTCAAGGAAGAAAGTGTAATGGCAGGTTTACAGCTAAACATTAAAAAAAAAAGTAATGACTACTGATGAGTTACATGTAGATGATGAAAACATTGAAATAATTCAAGATTTTCCATACCATGGCTCTGTCATTAATCAAAATGGAGACAGCAGTCAAGAAATCAGAAGAAAACTAGGACTTGGAAGGATAGTTATGAATGAATTAGATAAGATCCTGAAGTGTCAAGCTATGTAATTGATTCTAAAGTTAGGACTGTCCATGGTCATCAATTTAAGAATGTGGAACAATTTTCAAAAGTAAAATGATTAATTTAAACAAACGTGTTGCTATGTGCCTTCAAGTCATTTCTGACTTATGGTGACCCTAAGATGAACCCATCCTGGGGTTTTCTGGGGCTGAGAGTATGTGACATGCCCAAGATCAGCCAGTGAGTTTCCATGGCTGAGTGGGGAATTGAACCCTTGTCTACTATGAGTCCAATGCTCAAACCAAATTATTCAACCAAAAAAAAAAAAAAAAAGGCTGTTTAAGTCCAACTTCACCTCCAGTTCCCTTTCTTTTCCTTTGGATTGAGACCTGGACTACTTTGGCCATCAATACGTTTTTGGCCTGTGACTCTCATCAGCCCAAGCCAGTCTACTCATGATGAAATATGGGAGATGATGTTCAAAACCATCAGTGATGAACAGTGGTTTTCATGTCAGTGAGGCGTTGAATCTGACCTTTCTTTTCTCTCAGACTTTACCAGAGCTATTAAAGTCCAAGCCCCTCAGCAAAGCAGAAATTCCACGATTCCATAGCAGGGAGTCAGTCAAAGTGGAATCAAACTGCTACAAGAGCACAGGGTGAATACACCACAGGAATATACAATGATAAGCTATAACTTTAAAAAAGAAACCAGAATTGCCAATGTATGCCTATATGTAATGTGGGTCAATATGTCGATAATATTATAAATCAATGAAGTATTTTAAGGAAAGAATTTTCTCTGTTTCTTCCTTTCATTCCATCACTAATTTGGCTATGTAAAGAATATTTGCAAATTTTCTCATCCTTCATGAGAACTGTTCTCTTGACACATCTCAGTCTGTTACCAACGTTTTTGTGCTTTTTTACAGGGTGTTTTTTTGGGGGGAAGGGAAAATTTCGGGAGTTTGTTGTGAAAATTTTCCTTGAATTTTGCACAAATGCACTTTAGGGCCAAACTTTGGCATATTTCTTCACAAACATTTGCTGTGATCTTGCATGAGACATGTAGCTATAAGGTTGTGCCTATGCTTCATTTACCAATCCACCTTACAATTCAGGCAGCTCTACTGAGGGATGAAGTTCCGTGCACCAGTGAGTGGGGAACTGAAAGGTGACACATCCCTCACCCTTTGTACTAGTGAGTGGTGGTGTGTTTGGTAGAACTCCTCATTGCACTGCCACTTGCTCTAAGAGAAGGCTAGATACATCATCCTTTAGCATCCTACTTGCCATCTCTTGGCAGTGGCGTATCTAGCATAAACTGCACCTAATGCAACCGTGGAAGTTGTGCCCTTAACTTTTTCAAAGACAAGTGAGCCTGTTTGGCTAACACAGGTGCAGAGGGAGGTGGAAAGCAACGTCTCCCCTGTCAACCCATGTGCAGACTCAGCAAGAGCTGGGAAACACACACTGCCTCCATCCAAACCCTGACTCAGCTTCCTGCATATTCTTGACAGCTGACATGATCCTCCTAGGTAACAGATTCAGACAAGTCACCAGTGATTGGAGCCAGCAAACAAAAGTGCAAGCATTGTTCATGGGAATCACTGTTGAGCTCAACTCATGTCAGCCTGCCTAGAGTGGGGTGGGGAGGTCCACTCCTCTCTGAACTTACTCCTCCCAGGCCCTTTCTGTACCCTACCTTCTTCTGGCATTGGGGTGCGGGGATATCACGAGCAGCCACTGGCAAGAGGCTCTTGCATCTGGAGTCCTTCAGCTCCACACGAGCTGCCTGCTCGCGCTAGAGCCCCGCCCCTTCCTTCCGCAGTGCAGCCTGAGATCTTCCCAGGCTGCACTGGGGCAGGAAGCGTGACTGGCGCAGCTCCAGAGGCTCCGCACGCCAGGTAAGTGCACGTGGGGCCTGGAAGCAATGTGTGATCATGCACCATTTTTGGCTTCTAGACGAAAATGAAAAGGTGTGCTATTGGCACCTGCCCTACCCTGGAGCATCATGTGATTGTGAGTGCATTGTGCAGATCGCTCCTCACAATTGTGCGACACTCCAGGTGCCCTTTTGCATGGAAAATGCCATGTGGAAAGGGCCCCAGTCTCCAGGCAGCAGCAAGATGCCACCCCCCTGCCCTCTGAGGAGTCCTGTGAGGCACAGCTTCATTCCCACCAACACCCCCAGCACCTCTTGGCAGCTGAATGGAGCATGGTCCAGCCTGCCCTGGCCTGAGAGCCTTGAAAGGGAAACAGAGGCACCCATAGTAGTCCTGCTAGCCCACTCCCTCTTCCCTAAGGAAAACGTGGTGGTGGTGGCCGCGACGCCAACTTGCTGCCTCAGGAACCAGCCACCAGCATTTCGGGGGAAAGAAATGAAAGGCACTCCTGCCTCTGTGACTACCTCTTCCAGGATCCCTTGTGAGGAGGCTGCCATAGTATGCCTGAGTATGGCATGGATGGAGTTGGGAGTTGTAGTCTTTGCGAAAGTCCACTATGGTGATGACACTGCAGCCTCTGAACTGGAGGGAAAGTGGCAATGTCGGTGGTGTCCCTGAGGGCCGACTGAGGCAGATAGAGAAGCTGCCACCATGTTCATGGCTTGTTCAGAGAAGGGCATTTGTAGGCCTTTCACTGCTGGCCAGCATGGCGTTTTTGCACTCCCTGGCATTGGCACCCAGGGCACGTACCCTACCTGCCCTACCCTAGATACACCTCTGTCTCTTAGTACAGATGTATGGACTATTCAGTGGGTTTGGAGGACTTTTGCAGTTGTGGCAATTGTGCCGTAATCATAAAAGTGAAGACTAAACCATTATGATGTTGTAAGTCTACAACATAGTAACTGTCTAACAGGATACCATCCATTATTTTTTACACAAATTATTTTCAGGAAAAAATCCAGCATCTGAATCTATGCTTGAAAAATATGCAAACATGCTCATAAGCTTGAGCATCAGGAGAACAGCTTTTGAAATATTTCATTCTCATTTAGGAGTGTGAAATAAGTAGAGAATTGAATCCCTAAATTTGATCCAAAAATTAGAACACTGTGTAGAAGCTCTCATTTTTCTCTCCTCACCTCACTTTCTGCACTCTTGAGTCTGTGGCTGCCAATCTAGTGTCTTTCACCACAGGTACTAATTTCCTTGAAATTCTATAGATATGAGCATGAAAAAGAAATCAGGTCTATAAACAAACACCTCATTTGCCAGGAGGCAGTGCCTCCATCCCCCACCTCAAAATAGCGGCATTTATCGGAGCAAAGACAAAAAAGATTAAACTATTGCTCTCTGGAATAAAATGGGAAAGGTGTAATGAGCAAATTTTGCACAGCAGGAGCAGCCGGCAAACAGGGAGAGCACTTCAGGCAAGTTATGGTGGAGGCTAAATATTTTTCGCTGCTTGGAATTTTACTGATGAAACCTTTCCTACATCAAGTAACATGGGGAGAGGAATAGCAGAATTTGAGGACACAGCTGGTTCATGTGGCAGGTCCAAAATGGTATGAATAGACTGCAAACTGGGGTGAGGTATAGGGAGCGTATAACTCCTTTATTGAATCAGCTTCACTGGCTACCAGTCCATTTCCTAGAGCAATCCAAAGTCCTAGTTGTGATCCATAAAGCTATGTAGTACTTATGCCTGGATTATCTGAAAGCCCATATTTCCCTATATGACCTGCCAAAGTTGACTCATTGATGGCAGGCTTTCTCTCCAAACCAACTGCTATCTCAGGCATATCTTGGAGGATACAGTAGAAAGCATTCTCAGTTGTTGCTTCTAGGCCATTTCCACCCTACACTTATGGTACTATTATTCCACTTTCAACCTCCTGTGGAATTCTGGAGTTTATAGTTTGCTGAGGCCAAAGAGCTCTCTGGCTGAGAATCCTAAAGGCCCCTCCCTAAAGTGCAAACCCCAGGATTCCATAGGATGTTACAAGTGGAATAATAGCACTGTAACATTGTAGTGTGGAAATGGCCCTAGGCTATCTCATGAAGGACACTCATTTGATCCCTCTCTATTCTCTTCCTGCTGGCAAGCAAAGACTGTTTTATCTTAGCAAAAATTCATCTAACTTGTTGGGGTGGAATGATGTTGTGTAGAAGTATGTGCAATAGGTGCTGATTTTTTTTTAAAATGTAGTATGTGTTTTGTGTGTGGCTTTTTGGTTTGTTTTTTTAAAAAAATTAATGTTTTAATTGTATTGCTTGCTTGTTGTTGTGTGCCTTCAAGTCATTTCAGACTTACAGCAACCCTATCATGGGCTTTTCTTTCGAAGATTTCTTCAGAGGAAGTTCTCCTTTGCCTTCCTCTGAGGCTGAGAGGGTGTGACTTGCCCAGGGTTTCATGCCTAGTAGGGTTTCATGGCTGAGAGCGGATTCAATCTCTGGTCTCCAGAGCTGTTGTCCAATGCTTAATTGATTATAGCACACTGGCTCTCATTGAGTGTTTAATGTTTCATTGTTTAATGTTTTCCTTTTTAAAAAAGTGCCATGTATTTTCTTAGCTCCTTCTGGACATAAAGCAAAAAAAAAAAAAAAATCCATTACCTAAGGAGTGCAACAACAAGTGACAATCTGCAAAACTGGCTGTCACAGATATATCCTCTTGCAGAGATATTATCTGTATCATCTTTTGTGCTGTGCTTTTTAAGTTCCTCCACTAAGCTGCCTGGTCTGTAGTGGTCAAGACAAAAATACATCTGTAAAATGGGATTTTCCCTAGGCTATTCATATTTTAAAAATAATAATAATAAAGTCCACAAGAAAACTACATTACCCAGCTTCCTTGCATAACAGAATGTAACGCCCCAGAGGAAGGGAGTGCTGGAGAAATTCCTGCTGTTGTCACTACAACAATATTTCTGTTTCCACAGCTATTTCTTCATGTACACCAGGGAGGATGCATTTGCTTCTAAGCATCAATGTGGCTAATGCTTGTGTGAATCAGCCCTAAGTGGCATTCGGATCAATGGATTTGAGCAAACTATGCATATATATTGGAATTCTCTGTCACAGTTTGTGTTACTTAACTTTACATATACTTAGCTACATAGCAGAGGGACTAAGAAAGCGTCTTAAGGAATTGTGAAGATGGGTATCAGGGCACCTGCTGTGCCCTGATGCACATATTGAGGCTCTACTGATGAGCATCAGCACTCCCTAGCTGGTGTTGCCGTGCACATTGATCCCATTACACATCAGCTATTTTTCTGGCTCCTCTATGTAGTAATGTCACAGCAGCTCCTTGCTGAATGCAAATATTCCAAAACTGCTGAATTTGATTTCCCACAAATATAAGCCCACTTACAAAGACATCAATCTCTTACTGAAATCCATCCAATGATTATATGCCTCAGATTGTAGTAGAATGATGGCTCTGGAAACACAATTACTTAGATAAGTTTGGGCATCATTACCCAGATGTATGTGGAATGTATATGTTGCACTGCTTAACATTGTCTCAATTATATGCATTGGATTGGCTCCACCGAAATGTTTTATAAGTTTGCTCATGTGATAAGGGAAGGCTGCTATCTGTGTTTGCACCTGGGTCCTGGAACTGAGGTGTTTCATTTGGTGAAACACCTCATGACATTATTTGGAATGTCATGTCCAGTTCTGGGCACCATAGTTTAAGAAAGTAAGCAACAGGTTGAACATGCCTAGAGAAGAGCAATGAAAACAATATATGCTCTGGAAAACAAGGCCTAGGAGGAATAGTTGATGGAGGTGTTACCTCAAAACATGGGTGACTCAGAGGTCCACCCATGATGCCAGTGTCTCCAAGAAATGTGAGGAGGTGTAACCTCATGAGATCTTTTACATCTCGTATTTACCAGAGCTAGAGTAGAGGGAGAGGAGTTGAGATAGTCCTGCGGGAACATCTCAGACATTATTGTCTCTTAAAGATGGAGTCTTTGGAGGTTAACTGCAAGTTCATTATCACTGGAGTTTCCTGGTGATTTCCCAGCTATGCCTTGATGTCTTTCCTGACCTAGTTTTGCAACGCACGTGTGGAGTCAGCTTTTTCCTCTTGGTCAGCATGGCCATGCATCCATAGCAAGGTATATTTTGTGTTTATGTCAATTAATATTTGCCAATTAAATCATATCAAAGCATGGGAGTATACAGCCTTCTAACAGAGGTGAGGATGTCTAGTGTAGGGAAGATAACATTGAGAGGTGTTTATTACAGTCATCTTTAAATAGCTCATTGTGATGTCGTGTAGAAGATATTTGTGTTCTGCTTGTGTCCTGCTGATCCATAACATATGACCTGAGCCAAGAGATTCCAATTACAAGAAGGAAAATTCCAACTAAACTTGAGGAAGACTCCCTGGCAGTATCATCTGTTAGACAGTGGAACTGACTACCTCAAAAGATGGTGGATTATCCTATGTTGGAAATACTAGAACAAAGGTTAGATTGCCATCTGACAGGGGTGCTTTAGCTATGGATTCTTGGACTAGGGTTGATCTACATGACCCTTGGAACCACTTCAAAGTCAATGAGCGATTCTGCAGATTCAATACTAGATGAAGAAAGCAGTGACCTACAATGGGAAGTTCTTTCCTAAGAATTTTAAGGGGTAAGGGCCAAGTATATGTCTTCCTTCAGCAAAATTGAAATATTTTTCTTTAGAGAAAAATGAAACAAATCTACCACACCTGAAATTCTCCATCCTATTTTGGAGCTAAAAAGTGTGTTTGCATGAAAATTTTGCTGATCATTCTCTAGGTCAGAAAACAGTAGACAGTTCCTAAACAGAGCTTAGCAAAGTTCTTTTCTTAAGACTACAGTTCCCAGAATTCAGCATGGCAAGTGACTATACCGGCCAGGATATTCTGGGAGTTGCAGTCTAAAAATGTAACTTTTCCAAGTGTTGGCCAAGATCCTACATTAAGGAATTTTACAAAATAATTAGACAGTTGTGCAACATCACCTTGTTAGTGAATTGTGATGTTGTACAACTGAATGTGCAGTCAAACATGCATATAGAGCTGCTTGAAGAATACATATGCACAACCATTGTTGTTCATTTCAATGGTCTTCAACTGAATATGTCTATTTTTCACTCGGCAAAAATATGCTTCTATAGAGACATTTACACATATCTAGGACACCAATAGGATTCTAGTAGTTATAATTAGGACTTCAGACTGTATTGTCTCCACAGACAAGAGGAGCCAGTCAGAGCTCTGTTTACAATGAGCCAATCAGGATAGATATCACTGTTCTGAACTGCAAAAGAAAGAGTTTGAGAGACCTTTCACATTACAGACTGTGATGCTTCTGTGAGCAAATGCACATTTTAGCCTGGGACTGTGAAAGTTTGAGATCTAATCAATCTGGACAGGAGTCAGAAAGAAACTTCAGTGAAGAAATTAATTATTTTTGGCAGCCATCCTACCTGTATACAGATTTTAAAGCAAATCCCGGGAGGAAAGCACATGATTGGGGAGTTGTCTTACCTGTTGTTTCACATTTCACAATTCTCTCCAGAGAGAAAACTTTACTCCCTTGCAGATGTGAATCCCATCTGAAAATTACAGAGATCTTCTCCTTCATGTCCCTTCAAGGTATGAGGAAAACAGTCTCCAAAATGCACCCGACAGGTGATGTCTTCTCCAAAGCTAATCTCCAGGGTGCAATCTTTCTGTGGCTTAATTAGCAGGTACAACAACTAGCAAGCAAGCATGAAAAGTACAATTCATGTTATCCTGATCTTAATTGATGCCTACAATAAATTATGAGTTTGCTTAATTGCAGCTGCCTTCTGCCAAGAGGAAGGGAAAAAAATGACTATATGTTTCCAAAAATAGACACTGCATGGATTAGCAGTTTGTTCAAATGTATATTTACATAGTACCTCATCAGTCCTTTGAGATGGGTGCAAATGGTTTTGGCATGAGAAATGACATAATCAACATACATCAAGGGCTTAGCATCCAGTACAGAGCCAGAATCTCTGGTTGTGTTGTTGTACTTTCTCTCCAAGAATGGAACAGAGATAAGATATGGCCAGGTCAGCCCAAGGTCTTTTGCTGCCTTAGGCAAGGGAGTAGGTGGTACACTTTGCCCCATGTCTATCATGCCCACTCTTGCAAACTCTTCTTCTTCTGAAGAAAAAGCAGAATCACATTTCCAACAAGTGAAAGAGGCTGAAAATGGCTGAAAACCAGCCAGTTCCATCTTTTGTTCAGCAGGTCAGTTCAAGATCAGAGCAGGAAAAGCAGGAGGAAGATTCCACCATCACCTGCAATCCCAGGGAAAGGCAGAGTCTCGGTCATCTGGACCAGGCTTTTCTCCTCAGATGCTACATTCAAGGTCTTGGGAAGAATATATCTGAACAATGTTGTAATTAAATACAGCTGGAGAACTGGGCATTGGCTGGACATCTCTACCAATATAAGTCAGATGGTTTGGTCTAGACTGATTTATAGTTCCTAAATTGCTTCACAACTTGGCTATAAAAAATCCATGAAATTTTGCGATTGTTCTACAGCTATCCACCTTGTGACACATGACACCTATATTTCTTGCTTGCTTCTGACAATGATTCTTTCTGATTATAACACTTGGCTTTTTGTACCACAATGGCTCATGGACTCTGTCTAACTGAACTTGACTGCACTTGCAGTTAAAGCAGGGCAATGTCCAGAAGTGGAATAGATTGGTTGTAGGGGCCCTGGGGCAGAAAGACTGCCCCCCAGATCCACTTAAGCTGCCCATCCCTTTGCCCTCTAACAAAAGGGAATGGCACAGGGCCACTTTAGCACCTTCACAGCGTGTGCTGGCTGAGGCAGTTGGCTCACCTTATCTAATGTTAGGGCTGGCATTGTACTTCATCCCAGCTCCGGAGGCAGTTGCTTTCCTTTTCCATAGCCGGTAATGACACATTCTTTCTGGTTAAACAAACCCTATGCCTAGAATAAAACACTTTCCCTGGACAGCAAGTTCTCTGACTAGGAGGCCTTTTGTGTCTGGTGGCTATCCCAGGCTATTCCACTTGACCGAAGGATAAAATGTTGAAAGTTCAAGCTAACTGAAGATTGATGTGAATTGCTTAATAGCACATCAAAATAATAATGAAGCCAGAGGGTACTTGGGATCCCTGTTCTATGCAGTACAGAGCCACTCAACATGGAGGAAAGGGCAGAATTGTTTTCTCAGATCTCAGCATGGCTCTAGTACTGATTTTCCATGACTTGGCTGCCAGAGTCTGTCCTTTTCCTGATGACTCCCTGGGATCCAGTCACGTAGAGATGGGGGGCAGCAATGTTTTTGGGGTGTCCCAGCCCGTA
Source organism: Iguana delicatissima (assembly GCA_948472985.1). Taxonomy (NCBI): domain Eukaryota; kingdom Metazoa; phylum Chordata; class Lepidosauria; order Squamata; family Iguanidae; genus Iguana; species Iguana delicatissima. The sequence continues at coordinate 184,959 of CAOKZL010002103.1, forward strand.
GCCATGCCCCCACGTGCCCTGGCCGTGCCCCCGCACACCCTGGCCATGCCTTCACGCACTACAGCCAAACCCCCATACATAATGGCCATTCCCCTCACACCGTTGCCCCAACCTCTGCCAACTCCCCTCCATACACTCCAAGTCCCACCACTGCTGAGATCACAGTAATTGCCATCCACCCATCCAGTCTTTGTATCTGCTAATCTGACTTCAGGGCAAACTCCAGTTCTGTGAGATTCTTTAGCAAAGCGCCTTCTGTTGGGCCTGTTTTTGTCTTTCTAACCCTCCACATAATGGCTGCTATAACACTGAGCAGCAGCTGCATTCTGTGGAGTGCCAGGTAAACAACTCCTCCCAACAATTAGCATTTTAATTTCCCACAATGCCCTGATGTCAGGTCACTCTTGGTTATTGTGGCAAATTGAAAAAGTGGCCCTCAACTTCATAAGAGTAGCCCTGGAGCTTCATAAAAACCCACAATTTAAAGGTGGGCCAGTTCAAATGTTGTTCTTGGTGGTAGCATCTGTTTATAAGGAAAGGGCTTTTAAGAGTGCAATCTACTGTTCTGATTTTGTGCCTCTGACGTTTTCAGTTGCTTTGGTTGGAAACTTAATCATGTCCTATGAACATATACATTTTCCAAAACAAATGGTTGGTTTTTTTGTTTGGTTTTTTGTTTTTCTGATGCAGAATTTCTGCATTTAATTCAAGGGTAGGAAAGTGGAGTTGTGTGTGTGCTGTCATTGTGCATGGATATAAAAGCACATTTGGTTGTGTGTTTAACTGCACACTTGGTATCTTGGTTCAGTTGCCAAGTATTGCAATTCTCCATAAGAGTTGATGTGACACAATCAATGTATAATTCTGCTTGTGGAGATTTCTGCTATGTAGACTACTTCCCTTTAATTTCACTGATAGTTTAAGTGCATTTTGAATGTTTAATGTTCTTTCTGACATGTGTCTTTATCTGTGTCCTGTTTAAGGCTTGCAAGTGCCCAGGGAAGCACACCTACACTTTTCAGCAACTGATAGAGGAACTCAGTCAAATCCTGGGGCATACATGGACTTTCAGTTGGAAGCACAAGTGTGGTACATGGCAGTCTGAGGCCCAAATGATGAAAGCATCCCTGTTCTGAGTCCAAAGCCAAAAAGAGAGGTGACAGAAAGATTAGTCCAAGGTACACATCAAAAGTCAGAGATCCACACTGTCAGTTGTATCAGACTGGATTTCCAGGAAGTGTTGGAGCTGTTTTCAGCAAAGGAGAGGTCTTGGCTGAGTTATAGAATCATGGAATCATAGAACTGGAAGGAGCCTCATGAGCCACTGAGTCCAACCCCTTACTCAATGCAGCTAAAGCATCTCCAGCAAGTAGATGTCCAGCCTCTTTTTGAAGATGTCCAAGAAGGAGACCCCACCACCTCTCTATGCAATTGGTTCCATTGCTGAACGAGTTTTACTATCAAGAAGTTTCTTCCAATGTACTCTCCTGTAACTTCAGACCATTAGAACTGGTCCTACCCTCTGGGGCAGCCAAGAACAAACTTGCACCATCCTCTCTGTGACAGCCCTTGAGCTATTTAAAGAGTGCAATACCATCAGCCCTCAGTCATCTCTTCACCAAGCTGAGCATGCCGAGCTCCTTCAACCTTTTCTCATACATTTTGTTCTCCATACCTCTTATCATCTTTGTTGCCCTTCTCTGAATTCTCTCCAACTTGTCTATATCCTTCTTAAAATGAGGGACCCAGAACTGAACACAATACTCCAGATGCGGCCTGACCAATGGAGAATATAGTGGGACTATTACTTCTCTCAACTTGGAAACTATGCTTCTATTAATGCAGGCTAAAATAGCATTGTCCTTCTTTGCTCCAGAATCACACTGCTGGCTCATCTTTAACTTAGGCCATTTCTACACTGCACTCTTATAGCATGATTATTCCACTTTCAACATTCTATGGAATCCCGGGGTTTGCAGTTTAGAGAGGGCCAGCTGTCACACTATCACAGTGTAGTGCAGAAATGGCCTTACATCCAGTTGATTTGCAGCCAGCAGTAAACTAGCTCTCCTCCTTAGCTTAACATCTTCCATTCAAAGAGGAGCAAGGTGTTTCCTGACTCTTTGCTCCCAACATTTTAATTCATGATGCTGTACAGAATGAAATGCCTCTGTATCCTCCTTTTGATCTGTAGACACTACCTTGGATGAATCAGCACCTGTTTCTGCTAGTTTCATAACAGGACTGGCAGCCACATCTCACCCTGATGGGGTCCTGCAATCTTATCACTCTTCTTCTCCTTCTTATCCAAGGAGGTTTCCTCCATGTAGAACATGGCAATGTGTATCAACTTCCATTTTATAAGTCTCCTGCTGGGGAAAAAATGGAATTTAAATAATGAAATTGGTTATGATTCTGATGATGGTGGTGGTGATCATCTGCTTCATGCGCTCAAGGATTTTTCCATGCTGACGTCAGTCTTGGTTCCCACCTAGTCTTCCAGTCTCTGGGTTTGTCTTCCATCCTGACTGTGTCTTTTCCCCATGCACTCCTATTCCCGTTTTCCTTGAGGATTTTTTTGAACCATGGACTATTATTGGCTTGACTTTTGGATGTCAAGCCACTCATCTGCCAATAGCTCCTTGCTTCCTGAATTCTGTTCATCTCTCCAATGCGAGATGTTTATGCTCTCCCCCACCACACGTTGTGCTGGAAAATGGTATTTGTACTTCTGAGTTCTGGTTGATTACTACTCAGTACCAGCTGATTCAACTGGCCTCACGGAAAGAAACAGAGCTGTTAATAGATGAATAAGGAAATGGGAAATGAAACCCTGTGTGATTAAACATTGTCTCCATTTTAAAACTCAAAGGCTTTGTGATAATCATCATTGAACCATGTAAGGGCAAACTTTTAAAAATCTGAGCATACCCAACACAACAAGCATGTATAATAAGGCATCCCACAGTTCTGTGAAAAATTAACTAACAAATACACATACAGAGCTAGAGACAATTATTTTGTAAAAGGTCAGGGAAAACATAAGAGGCACTAGAGGATTTTGAGCACAACCCATCTTCAAAAAAGGGAAAAAATGCAATTGGTTTCTATTTTTCTTCAATTCTGTCTCTTCTGCCATAAATCACCCTGGCCCTTCTTTTTCTTTTTCTTTTTCTTTTTCTTTTTCTTTTTCTTTTTCTTTTTCTTTTTCTTTTTCTTTTTCTTTTTCTTTTTCTTTCCTTTCCTTCCTTCCTTCCTTCCTTCCTTCCTTCCTTCCTTCCTTCCTTCCTTTCTTTCTTTCTTTCTTTCTTTCTTTCTTTCTTTCTTTTTTTTTTGTGGGGGAGTCTCTCCAAAGTATGAGGAATCTGACGGCTCTAGAGAAGGAGTAGAATGGAAATAGATGTAAATAAATATAAAGAATATTTGAAAATATTCTTTAAAAATAGTTGAAAAACATGGCTTTCAAGTGTCAAGAAACCCTGATGAAAAGAATCTTGGACTGATAAGAACTTCACAGTTTGGAACTTACTCAGCACAAAATTCACATGTAGCTGTTTTGGAAAAAGAATTTTCTGTGTGGAAAATAGTATTTCAATGTGGAAATATTAAGTTCTGTGCAGAGATGTAATTGGGAGTTTGTTCTCCATAAAATTTGTGCATAGAAAACAGCATTTTATGCACAGAAAACAACATTTTCTGTGGGTCAGTCAATATTTCTGCTTTGAAATATTATTTTCCATGCAGTAAATGCTGTTTCCTGTGTGGATTTTAAGGACTTTCTTGCACTAGGAAGAAAATGGTTGAAATTACTTGTTGCTACCTTCAAGAAGAAATTTAGTGAAGAATTACATTCCTAGATACAAATAATAATAATACAAAATACTGCAAAGAATGATTGAAAAGCATGGCTTTCCAATGTTGGAAGACCTGACAATGTTAGTCTTATACTGAAAAGACTCTTCAGTTTGAAACTTATGCTGCATAAAATTAATAGTTTTTGTACAGGAAACAGCATTTCCTGCACAAGACATAGGATTTTTAATATGTTTTCTCAGAAAATAGTATTTCCGGTCAGAAATATTATTTTCTGTGCAGGAAATGCTGGTTTTGCACACAAAAAATGTGATTTTTTTTTTCCACAGAGTAAGTCCAAAAGACTTTCTTTTAGTTGGAAAAAAATGCTGGAAATACTCATTCCTTCCTTGAGGAACAAAATGAGTGAGGGATTACGTCCCTGCCCAAGAACCCACTATGTCCACCTCAGTTCCTGAAAATAAAAGAAAACAAATTCTGCCCCCCCCCAAAAAAAGTTGGATGATGGTGCAATAATGATATAGTGTGAACAGGCCCTTGATGCAGAATCTTGATGCTCATGTTTTACTTGAACAAAGATGATGTTAATATAACAGGGGACAGTGCATACTGACAAAGTTTATAGCCCTTGCTGAAGTGGACCAACCAATATTTATTTTCCTGACCCAACATGGATTCTGGGTAGAATCATAGAGTTGCAAGAGACCACGACAGTCATCGAGTCCAACCCCCTGGCATTCAGGAACACATACTCAAAGCACCCCCAAAAATGGCCATTCAACCTTCGTTTAAAAACCTACAAAGAAGGTGACTCTACTACCCCAAGGCAGCAAATTTCAGTGTTGAACAGCTCTTACCATCAGGAAGTTCTTCCTGATGTTGAGGTGAAATCTCTTTTTCTGCAGTTTGACTCCATCGCTCTGTGTCCTAGGCCCTTTCTGCATGTTACCTTCTTCTGGTGCTGGGGTGCAGAGATCACATGAGCAGCCTCCAGCAAAAGGCTCTCGCGTCCAGGGTCCTTCAGTTCCGCACAAGCTGCCTACTCGTGCAAGAGCCCCCCTCTTCCTTCCGCAGTGCAGCCTGGGACCTTCCCAGGCTGCACTAGGGCAGGAAGCGTGACTGGTGCGGCTCCGGAGGCTCAGCATGCCAAGTAAGTGTTTGCGGGGCCCTGGAGCAATGTGTGATCACGCACCATTTTCAGCTTCTAGCTGAAAATAAAAAGGTGTGTGATCAGCACTTGCCGGCCCCTGGAGCATCACGCAATTGTGAGTGCATCATGCAGATCACTCCTCAGAATTGCGCAATGCTCCAGGCGCCCTTTCGCATGGAAAATGCAGTGCGAAAAGGGCCCTAATCTCTGGAGCAGCAAAAAACAAGCTTCCTCTAGCTCCAACATGACATTCCTTCAAATATTTAAACATGGTTGTCGTGTCACCTCATAACATTCTTTTCATCAAGCTAAACATATCTAGCTCCCTAAGCCACTCCTCATAGAGCTTTAGCATCTCTATTAGCAATGCACTAATAAAACAGCATTTGCAAAATGGGTAATTTGGAGTTTATTAATGTTTATAAATGTGGTTGCCCACAAACTGACTATTAACCTATAGCATTCAAAAGTTTAATTAGCCCCAGACTGTTGTCTCATCACACAATTAGCCAGAGCAACAACAAAATATACACACTCGTTAATTCACAAAGGAAAATGCCCCAAGTAAACGGCACAAACAAATGAGGTCAATTCAGTACGCTATTTACATAAATCCAAAGGGTTGTTTTTCAGAGTTCTTTTGACATTTCTGCCCTTTGCAGTCCCTGTACACTCATGGAATACTTCACTGTCACCCTATTTATACAAAGCATCAATCTTCCAAAAGATTCACAGGATTGCCTCACATGCAACAGCCGAGTTGTTTCCGCATGTCGAAACATGCAAAATCTTGCTTCCCGCTTCCAGCTGGATTAGCTAATTATCTCCAGATGCTTTAAAGTGTGTGATGGCACCATTCTTTACTTTCAGATACAGAATGGAAGAAAGGAATCAAAACCCATTCCCAGCTCATTTCCCAACAGATGGTAAAATCAGGAGAGATTATGAAAAATCAGGAGATATTCTCCCACACAACAACTTAAAACCCTGCCACGTAGTTCATTGATATCAACTCCACTTAATGACTGTTGCACTCCATTTGACATGTTCGAATGGCCAGTTTACACAGTAGATGGGATGCTAGATTTCTCAAAGTGAAAACAGAGGTCCAGCCATATCATTGGGAAGGCCTTAGGCAGTAGATATGAGTTGGCACGAAAGGGCAGTCAGTTTTTATTTTTGTGACTTTTTTTTTCCTTACAGTTAGAGAAAGAGTTTTTTGTGGGATTCTCTGCCTTGAAACACTTGGAGCTCGCTCTGTGAATACATGATGTGCGGGCTGTACTCTAAGCCCAGGTAGTGTCTGAAATCTTTGTGTTGTATATGGAAGTTCCCATCTATGGTTATATGGAGCTATATTAATGGGCTATATTACTAGTGATGGGGCAATGCATTTCCAATTGCTATTCTCAACCTCATTTATATCCTGCCTTTCACAAAACTGGGGATGTAATTTTTGCTCTAAGTTCATAGGCTGAGATCCCACATTGCCAACTTAGGCCATTTCCACCCCAAACGGTTATAGTGCTATTATTCAACTTCCAACATCCTGTTGCATTGTGGAGTTTGTAACTTATTGAGGCCCAAGAGCTCTCTGGATGAGAATTCTGAATGCCTCTTCCTAAACTGTGAATCCCAGGATTCCGTAGGATGTTGAAAGTGGAATAATAGCACTATAACAGTGTAGTGCAGAAATGGACTAATTGATGAATGTGTAACTAAGGCCCTTTCCGCACGTGGTTATTAAGGCGGGCCAATGCGTCTTGCCACGGAGGTCTTCTGCACCTTGCAGCAGACTAGGTTTGGTTTATTTACCTTCGTTCTGCACGTAATTCCGACTAAATGCACCCCCATGTGGTGGTAAAGTGCGCTATTTGAAAACTGGAAGAAATCGGTTTTCCAATTTTCCAGATCGATTCAATTCATACTTTCACAGTGGTGCAGACATGTACATTTGTGCCAATGTGAATTGGTGGTCAGGAGAGGGCTCATGGGAGGGGCCAGGGGGTAGTATGGACTTATGCACGTACGCACGTATGCAATGACATACTAAACCACGCAAAAAAAGGGGGGGCCAATCACAGCCGACAGGGTGAGGTGAGAGGAGTAGCAGGAGTGGCCACGGCGGAGGCAGTGCGGATTCATGAACTCGCACTCCTCCAAATCAGAATGGAACATACGCAGTAGTTGTGCGGAAGGAAATGAGGGAAAGTCCTCCTTGTTTTGAGCCCTGAAAATCCAGAAAGAAACAGCACGAACTGATTCACTAGCCTTGTGGGGAAATAAGTTAAGTATCATCTCCTGGCCTGACTTCCCAAACTTACTTTAACAACCTCACCAAGTGATGGAGGTCTATTCTGCTGTCTACTGGGATGCAAAAGGACAGTATTTCCAGTCCCCTTCTGCCAACAAGCTGAGGTGGGAAAAGGAGGTGTGATGGGGTCCCACTTCTCATTGTTGTAGCTTTGTTCATTGGTGGGAGGGAACTCAAAATGTCATCCTACTGTGCCCCAATCACCAGCAGAAAAGACCTCCATTGCTCTGAGCAGCTCCATGGAGTTTAAGGTGGGTATTTACAATCATGGTAATGATGCCACAATCATGAATATGTAAGTGAATGTGTAGATGTTACAAATCCGTGATTCTAGGCTATTCACTGGGAACTGCAATACAGAATGCCAGCCAGCACATTCTCTTAGGGCTGGGGGTGTCTATTATGTCATAAGGGCTGCAAATCTGCTTCAGATTTTAGTTAGAATTTTACATGAGATGTCCAAGGTACTCAGCCCTAAGCCCCAAATAAGTTCAGTTTCCTTAACTCCTTTGAAGGCAAAGCTAAAATCCAAAGAGGTTTAACCTCTCACTGAGCTACCAGCCACTCTCTGCCGGTGTCTAGGACTTATGGCAGGGTATATCAAGAATGACCAAAGTGCAGCCACGAAGTTCATGCAGCCCCTGGACCCCTGAATGCAGTACCTGAAGATCAACCAGAAAGCCCTCCAAAGCCCCAGAATCCCAGCATCTTTTTAATTGTGATGAGTTTTTGAATGATTTTTTGCATAAGAAGCGGCCAAAGGACCCCAAGGCCACCTGTAAATCCAGTGGTTCACTTCCTCCAACATGTAATCTCCCACCAAAACAAAACAAAAACACCCCAAAATTAGCCAAAATGGCAGCCAGGAGTGATGTTACATCATTTCCAAATCACTGCCACATGTCATGCGTTGACTCCCCGCCCTCAACATTACCCACCCCTGCTGTATGTTAAGGTTGTTCGAAGAGTCTGCTAGCTTTGGCCATGCTGGCATGGGAAGGGGCGTCCTGAGAACTGCAGATCTATCAGTTCAATTATTTAAAAAAAGAAAAGAAAAACATTTTTTATGTAAAACAGTCGACCAAAGCGTATAGAAAACAACAAGCCAAAACCAAAAACAACAAAAGAAAGGAACTTGCACAAACCATCTATGGCCAAAAAAACCCACAATCTGTGATCCTCATAATGAGAATCCTGAACAAACAAGAATGTTCACAGCTCAGGACTAAAGCTGTACAATGTTCACCTTTTTTTTTTTCCTACAGAAAACTTCATTTTCTACACAGAATTTATTTTTTCCACTGAAATATTATACACGGCAACTTATGTGGAAAATGTTTTCTGTGCAAAAAGGTATGAATTTTATGCAGAATGGGTCACGAAATAAAGCATTTTCTTCCCCCCAAACAACACCGTTTGGAGGGGGGGCATAGAAAACTGCACAGAAAATGCTGTTCCCTGAAAAACAGAAAATGCTGTTTTCTGTGCACAAATATTGAGTGAGAATTTTGTGTAGAGTAAGACTGCAAACAGTCTTCAAAAACCACACAGTTTTCCAAAGACTTTCTTGAAGAAGGAAGAAAATGGCTAAAGCCACTGTTGCTTCCTTTGAGAACAAAGTTAGGAAAGAATTGCATTCCATTTTTGTCCAAAGAGCAACAACTGCATTTAATTCAAGACTGTGGAAGTGGAGTTGTGCATGCACACACACGCATGGACATGCAGGTGCACATGTGCATTGGATTGTGCATTTAGCCATGCATTTGGGTGCTCATTCTGTTGTACCATGTGGTCAGTCAACACAAGCATTCTGCAGCACAATCAATGCCGAACACCACATGTGGCGATTTCCACCATGCAACCTTAGCTATTCCTTAGCTGCAGGTTTGTTAATGCTGTGTGCTTTCCAGTTGTTTCTGACTTATGGTGACCCTGGTCATTTCTGCACGACACTGTTCTACTGCTATTATTCCACTTTCAACATCCTATGGCATCATGGGGTTTGCAGGTGAGGGATGGGAATTTAGAGGGCCTCAGCAAACTACAAACTCCAGCATTCCAGAGGATGTTGAAAGTGGAATAATAGCACTATAACAGTCTAGTGAAGAAAAGGCAAACCCATCATGGGTTGTTCTTGCCAGATTTATTCAGAGAGGATTTGCCTTTTCCTTTCCTGAGGCTGAGAGAGTGTGACTTTCCCATGGTCACTCAGTGGATTTCCATGGCTGAGCAGAGATTCAGACCCTGGGCTCCACGGTCATAGGCCAATGCTCAAATCACTACACTTCACTGGCTCTCTGGTTTGCTAATAGCAGGGATTAAATTTACACTTGCTTATGGAGAACAGATCTATGGTTGTTTCAAAGGAAAGTTCTTTCTCCCTTGCTACTTTCCACTCCTCTTATGTTTCCCAGAAAAGCCCTTGATAGTAATAATAGAAAACCCAGAACTAAGGAAGCAGAATCCAGCTGGCGGGTGATGAATTGCCAGGACACAGTGACTTCACACTGCTGCTAAGCACCTTAATATCTGTAGAAGGATAATTAGCAGCTCTTTCTCCTGCAGATATATTATCCCATTCACCAGAAAGATGTGAGTAGAGGAAGCAATTCCCAGAGTGTTTGCATATCACTGCTTTCCCTGGAGATGCCTCTTATGTCTATACCAATGAATCCATCTGTTCCAGGTTCAGCCGCAGAGCCATTAGAGAAAAGAGCACTCATGAATAGCCTGAAAGATAAATACAGATTTTGCACATGTACTTACAATACACACACACACCTGTTTTAAGAGCTGAAATGAATGAGGAGGGGAGCTATTCTCATCTGTTGCACTGGCTTGAAAAAACTCAGCCTTAAATCTGATTTTAGCTCAGCATGCTCAGACCATTTCTGCCCTACACTGTTATAGTGCTATTATTCCACTTTCAACATCCTATGCAATCCTGAGCTTTGTAGTTTAGGGAGGGGCCTTCAGAATTCTCAGCCAGAGAGTTCTTAGGCCTCAGTGAACTACAAACCCCAGAATTCCACAGGATGTTGAAAGTAGAATAATAGCCTTATAACAGTGTAGGGCAGAAATGGCCTAAGTTACAGCTGCTGCTAGTTTTAAGCTTATTTGATATCCATGGTATGTAAAGTCCTGAATTAAACAAGAGGAGACAAGGGTTGCTTAGTTTTAGTATGCCTCAGAGTCACATGTGGAAAGAAAACTCTGAAACCATGTGAAGATCAAAGAGCTGAAAGTTGAAAAATTGAATTTTTTCATGTGCTCTATAGCACTTTATTTCTTCAAATGTGTGTCAAATATCATCTCAGCAGCAACCTAACTGAAAAGTAAATTTCCTGTATGAGGGCTCATCTGTCTCCATAATTTAATGGTGGTTTTAACAATGTCCTTAGCTTTTCTACACTACATAACTATTGTACTATGATTCCACTTTAACTGCCATGGTTCTGTTCTATGGAATCATGGGATTAGCAGTCTAGGGAGGAATATTTAGACTTCTCAGCCAGAGAGCTCCAGTACCTCCCAAGATTACAAGCCTCAGGAGCAGCCACCGAGCAGGCCCTCTTGCGAGTTCCTACCAAATACACCTGTGAAACTGATGGGACAGAGAGAAGCCAGCAGATCTCAAAGCCTGGGCTGATTCATAGAGGAAGATACAGTACTTCGACTATGATCTTTTCTTGCTAATTTCTTGTTTTCTGTGAGTGACTTTGGAATATTTGAGACCTTCATACTGCCTTTGTCTTCATTCTGACTCTCCTGTGACTGTTCTACCCTATCAGAGCCTGATTTCCATGACACATGCTATTTCTCAGCTCAGGACTAAGCATGGACATGTCCATGGGCCTTTAGCCAGTGGCAGCCTCCTGCCATTGCCTGTCCTGTCCTCTGTGATAACTGAAGCCCCTGTCAGAGCTGCGGATGACGAGCAGCAGCTGTGGGTCCCTGTTGCCCTGGCTGGAGATGAGTCCTGCAGCTCAAGAGCATCCTCTACTGCCATGGACCAAGCAGGCTCCGATGTTCCTCTGCCTGCTCCTTTAGACAACAGGAATCCAGCTGTGATCCCAAGGATTCCCTGGAGCCTGCGTCAATCAGCCCACAAACTAGGTGGAGACTCAAGAGGGCTGAGCAAAGGGAGGCTTCCTTGATTAAGTTCAAGAAGCAGTGACTAGCCACACCTGTGTCTTGGGCTATATAACTGCCTGCCTGGAAGCCTTCCTTTGCTTGTGGCAAACTTCTTACAAGCCCTCTTCTTGCCTGTATCTTGCTCCCAGCACCCGGTTCCTGACACCTTGAATTGATCTATTGACCCTTGGCTTTGGGAACTCTGACTATGGCTTTTGCTTGTTGCTCAGGCTTAGGTAAATGGACTGCCTATGAGTAATTGCTTGCTTTGACTCCTCCCCGTGGGACTCTGCTATCTCTCCCTCTTCCTTCTCTGGGCTGGCTTGCTTCCTGGGTCTCCGACCCTGACACCCTCAATCCCTGTCTTAATGAACAAAATGGCAGCAGTAGCCATGTTTGCTAACTCTGTTTGTACTTACCCTTAGGCCTTTGACTGCTAAGCTTTGCTCCATCTGTCATCACTGGATCCAGCCAAAGCTGGATTAAAATCACTGGGGCTTGGGAGCAATTCCAAAGATATGGCTTCCTTTGTGCATGTGTGTAAGCTATTTTAGATTTTATTTATTTATAAATAATAACCGACAAAGTAACCTCCCCCCCAAAAAAAAAATCCCTACCAAACTCATCCCTTGTATTTTCACTTGGTTATTCAAATAACACACAAAATGTGGCTGATGATGGAACTATGAAGGAATTCAAGAAGTAGCTGAGGAGAAAGAGAAAGCACTAAGTGTCAGCCCGCTAAAAGGCCTGGAGCAATTGTAGCAGCTGAACCACTGATTATCCTGCCCAGAATTGAGCGGCCCAATTGGCAGGACCTTTTTTTAATACACCCTAAGCAGCAGCTCTCCAAGAGAGGAATCTAAATGATATTTATTTGGTCCAGTCCTTAAGGGGAAAAGGGCTTACCAATCATGTGGCTCCTTCACCAAGGAGTTCAGGAAAAAGTTGAGATTATTCCCCTTTTGGGACTGTTTTTTTTTTCTGTCTAAATTTTGTCTACGGTGAAAGGCAAGCACGTTTTGTTTTAGAAGATCATCACTTTGTCTTTTCAAAAGGACAACAGGAAGACAGCATCAACCTTAGGATCACAAGCCCATGCATTTCAAAATAAAAAGATCTCTATTTCATTTGAAAGGCTAGTGACAAAGCACACTGCATGGTAGGCCATTTCCATACTAGATTTTATAGCACTATTATTCCACTTTCAACATCCTATGGGATCCTGGGGTTCCATGTTGTAATGACTTGTTTTGGTCTGCAATATCACTGGTGTCAGATCAATCACTTGGCTTCTATATATGTCTGGCTTTGTTAACTCTCTGTTCAGCTGTCTTGTCAGACAATTTCTTCATCTATTTTACTGAGTTTTACTTGCAAGCACCTTCTCTCCAGATGATGCAAGTGTTCCACTGCAGTTTGTAGATGTTTCTTTGCTTAAAAGCTGATCACATGCAGAGCAAAGATTTGTGGACTTTTCCAAAGCCTTTGTGAAAGAGTACTGCAACAGAGTTGACGAGGTTTCTAACATCTTTATGGTTTCAGCTGTTTCTCTCCTGTCAAACCCTCCCTTAAACACATAGTTTCCATGAAGTTTGAACAGAGTTCAGAAGAGCTTGATTTTCTATACTGCAACCCTCAGAATCATTGATTTATTTAATTTATAATCTGTCTTTCTCCCAGCAAGGGACTCAAAGCAGCTTGCAAAAAAAATTAAAGCAGCAAAAATCTTATTTACAAAAGTTAAAAAACAATATTACAGACAATCAGTGGCAGAACTTGGAGTGTGGAGAGGACAGGGCTGTGGTGCGTGGGAGCGTGGCCAGGGTATGTGGGGATGTGGCTACAGGCTGGGACATCCCAAAAACATTGCCTCCCGGGGCAAACCGCTCCCCCATCCCTATGCAACTTCAGACAATTCTACCAAAAAGCACATAATGAAAGGATAAAAAAAAGATAAAAGTACAGTACATCATGTTTGAAACACCTTTCTCCTTCATAACTTGGCACCAAATTGCTGCCTAGAGAAAAAGGGCTTGGTCTTCTGGTTGGTAAAAACCAGAGAACTGCACTGAGCAAGCTGAGGGAGATGTTACTGCAGTCTAGGCCTACCCGGAGGTAGCACCCGATATCATTTTTGACATCAAACAATTCGGCATTCTCTGCCACCCCGCTCCGTGTGTTTGCGAGGCCACCGGACAAGCACGCAAACAGGTGCTTGTCCGGTGCAAGCATAATTACCAGTGATGTAGACTCAAATCAGACTCAAGTTGCTTCAAAGACTCAACTTGGACTCAACTCGACAATAAATGATGTACTGACTTGACTCGATAATTCCTGGACGATAATTGCTGGACATTCCACTCCCCACCCAGGCAGGCCAGACATAGCCGGTTTGTTGCTTCAGGGGCCTCTCCGGCAAACACCTCATTACATATGTGCGATATTAACAAAGGCTTCCTGGCCCAAACAGGCTACTGGACAAAGGTTGTGCCACCCACTGGTAAGTGCTGCGCATCTGCATACTGGCCACACTATTGTTAATTCGGCTCTGATTCCATCATGCCAAGTTATGACCTTTCTGAGACATTGTCTCGCACCCAAAACTCATTGTTTTCCCCGAGTAAGGCATCGCCTGCAGTCCCAATTCACCCTATAAAACCTCTGATTCCTAGATCTTCCTCAGATTGCTCCTGAGTTCCATCCCGCCTTGCTGCCGTTTCATTTGGCGAGCTCCCCTCAGCTAACCGAGCTGAGTTTCTTCTCTGCACCCTCGGCTTCTCTCCCGAGGTCCAGGGCCACAAGACAGGTCTCGTATCACCCATTTTCCTCTGAAAGTCCCTATCCTTACTTCAACCTCTAATTTCTTAGTTAGCTGTGTGACTGTGGTGTCTTTGATATTTGCTTGTATTCAATAAAATATCATTTTTACTACTTTAAACCTGTCTGGCTGCTTGATTGAACTGACCCCGTAGACGCTGGGTTGCAAGATCCCGCTGCTTTTCGCTAGCTTAAGTAAGTGCTCCAGCTAATTTTCCCCAAAATTGTGTTTTATAGTTTGGTTATTTAGGTGTCCCTCCCAGGACCCCCAGTAAACAGGGTAACAGAGAATAAATACCAGTGATGTCTTTTACTTCAAGTCTCAAGTCAAATCTCTACCTTCAAGCTTTAAGTCAAGTCCTAAATCCTAGCAAGGTACTTTCAAGTCAAATCTCAAGTCTGGGAGCCAACTTTATACTCCTACCTATATTCCAGAATTTTAGTTTTTAGTTTTAGAAGGCTCCTCTGATATATAGCAGGGGCAAGCTGGTGAACCAGCTTCAACCCTGACTCAAGCCCATTGCTTAACCCATTTGCTGTTTTCCTCTGAGAAATATGTCCACACTTTGGACTTGAGACAGATAGTCTGAAGACCAGTAGGCAACAAGACATGGAAGTATTGCTCAAAGTTGTAAGGTTTCCGGATGACTGTGCTATGTTACTGAACCAAAGGCAGCAAGTCAGTCACTAAAAATATACAAGTCATGAGTTGAGTCAAGTCAGTACATCATTTATTGTCGAGTTGAGTCTTTAAAGCAACTTGAGTCTGATTTGAGTCTACATCACTGGTAAATACCATTCCAGTTCACATTTTGATTAAGGAAATGCAGATTTGGTAAGTCTGACCCAAAATGAATATGGAAATAAATTCTCTCTTGCTAACCCTCAGAATAGGTGTAGGGGGAAGGATAGAGTATAGTACATCAAACATTGCAGAAAATAATGTCCCTCCCCCTTCTACTGATGGAAGCCTCAGATTGATGAGCTCAAGAACATCAGCTGCATACAATGTCACACATTAACATTCTGTATAGCTTAAGCAATCTGCAGAAAAATCCAGTTTTACATAGTCATAAAATTCACTGTATGTATGCATGTATGGGAAAGTTATAAAACTCTGAATCACAAGGGAAAGGAAAAAAAAACAGTCATGGGTTTCTAGGATGTTGAGATAGACACGCACACACAAGGCTGAACTTTGGCTGTGTGGAATTTCAGAATAAATTGACTTCACCACCATAATGTAATCTCTCTCTCAAAATAGCAGACCTTACACAAATCAAGTAGACTCTATCATGGTATCTGAATCTGTGTTGTAGCAGGCTTGCAATTAGGAAAGGCAATGGTATCTGCCATGGAATCCCCTGGTACCAAATTTGCCCTGTATTCTGCCCCGTTTCAAAGGAGCTGTATTCTCATGACATCTTAATAGACTCTGTGCCCAGGAGGGGAGGATCCAATGTGCTTGAAATTCATGGAGATACTTCTGTCTATGCCTGTGGAAAATACTTCATTTATTTTGAATGTGATGGATGATGTTGAAAGAGATGCAAAAAAAAAAAAAGAGAGAGAGAGAGACGAGAGCGAGGAAAAAACTACTTTGGGGGGCATATACAAATGTGTATAAGTGGTTTTGCATGAAAGTTCCCTGTAGAAAACTGTGTACTATTTTGTGTATATTTTCTACCCAAAATCCATTAAAAAGAGAACTGAAAAGTACATTGTCCAGATTAGCAGATGACCTCCCGGAATCCAAGTGGGGCAGATTAGAGAGAGACGCTGTATAGCACAGAGTAGTGTAATAGGCCATTTCCTTACTAGCCTGCTATAGTACTATTATTCCACTTTCAACATCCTATGGAATCTTGGGGTTTGCAGTTTAGGGAGGGACCTCAAAGGCCCCTCCCTAAACTGAAAACCCCAGGATTCCATAGGATGTTGAAAGTGGAATAATAGTGCTATAACAGGCTAGTGCAGAAATGGCCATAGTTTCACAGATGAAACTATACTACATCTCCCCACTCAACCTTTTCACCTGGACTCACTGTTTAGCCACAACTGTCCTCCACCAGCCATTCACTGGGGGGTGGAGAGCAGAGGGGGATAGATCAGAAAAGTGTCTAGATTTGTCCCCATAGCCAGACGTAGACCAGCTTCCTTCAGAATATCAGCAGCGGGTGTCATAAGTCTGCATCTTGCTACAGGGACATGGCCAGATGTTTTTGTGACCCCTCCTCTTCCACCAGCTACTGAATGGCCATGGAGTGTGTGCGCAGTGGCTAAATGATGAGTTTCATGAGTGGCTTTAGTTGTTGTAAAGGATGAAAAAGGAGACCAACCTTTGCCATGACCAAAAGAAAAAAAGTATTAAGGTGGACATAGCCTGCATATGTCACTAACAATACGCTAGCCTCTGATTTGTATATCACTAGTTGTGACTTACTGAAAATTAAACACCTTCTTTAGCATCTTCATACTAACCTGTTTCCCTTCTACCTGTTCCCTCTTAACCAAAGGAAAATCAAAAATGTGTAGGATGCAAATCACATGCTACCTAAAAGACATCTGGATTATTTACATACCAGCAATTATTTGACTTTTAATGAACATTCAGTACTACCAGATGCAATAGAGGAAATAACAAGTGAAATAAAAAAAAATATATTGAACAAGCAATTACTTGATGCTATTATTCGGCTGCCACTCCAAAACAACATCTTGATTTAGTACACATGTGCATACATATGTATGGATCCCAGAAAGTCAACATGAGAAATTATTGGCTGAGAGCCAACAGCACAGTTGCTCAGCACTAATCTCCACTTGTAGAATTATGGATACATTTTGCTGCATAACCCTTGTGTTGAATGGAACTGAGCCAAACGTTCAATGGAAAGCACAACTAAATGTGCAAGAACTTCATTGTCCAATGTCTGCAGGCAATGCACATCCAAGGCCAATTGGCATTGCATGCAGAACTCCACTCCTGCAACCTTGAACTAGATATGGTGGTTTCATCCTGGACAAATATGCTTCCAGCTGCTGCTTCCACTGGGGGATTTAAGTGTGTAAAACATCAATGGGACAGCATGGCATAATAGCTTGAGTGCTGAAGCAGGACTCTAGAATACCAAGGTTTAAATCCCTGCTGAGCCATGGAAACCTACTAGGTGACCATGAGCAACTTACACTCTCTCAGCCTCAGGAGAAGGCAATGGCAAACTTCCTCTGAATAAATCTTGCCAAGGCAAGGTCACCATAAATTGGAGTCGACTTGAAGATATGTTACAATAATACAAAGAAGATAGTTCAGGAACATCCTTTATTGAGTATGTTTAATATGCATATTTTATACCATTTTCAGGATACCAATACATCTTGGTCCTCACCAAGCTGAGGGGCATATGTTCAAATAAACCTGCTTAGGACTACAGCCTTAAAGTCAGGCTGATTAAATATCCAGCTCTAAAACAGCAGATGGGAAAAATAAAATCCATCCCCATGGATCTCAAGTATCTTGCCCCACCAAATAAACTTCAGCACTGGGCCTTTATATCATCTTTACAATGCCCAATCTGTTGAGTTTACCTATAACTTTTAAATAACTTAAAAAAAAAAGTTCAGGTACATGTGAAAGACACTCCTATTGTCTACAATGCCAGGGAGGAATTTATGAAGAACAGAAGGGAGATGTGGCTAATGAAAGAAACTTTGAGGTTGTTTTTTGTTGTTTTTTTAACTGTGTCTGCCAGCATTTTCCTGTCCTGAGACCTTTTTTTTCCCACTGAAGGGCAGCACTATTATTGATTGATTGATTGACTGATTTCATGCATAGGTCCTTACAGGAGCTCAAGGTGGCTAACAGCTTAGGTAAAGGGACGTACTCAAAATCACAGATTACAAATATCTAAAATCACAGTACTTGTACAAAATGTTGTACAAAACTAACAAAATGTTACACTATCAATGCAGTACATCAAAGTATCACACGCACACACACACACACACACACACACACCATTTGCTTGGTTCCTGAGTTCATCAATTCACATGCTGTTTATCTTAACTGTTGTAATTGTTTCTTATTCTTCCCCGTCTTCTCCTCCTCCTCCTCCTTCTCTTCTTCTGCTGCTGCTCCTGCACTTTGATGTCAAGTGTAAAGTTAAATTTACAAGGTCCTACATATACTATAGGCACCAGATGCCCTCTGATCTTGGAAACTCTGCAGGGTCAGCCCTGGTTAGCACTTTGATAGGAGACCTCCAGTTTATACCACATGCTGTAAGCTATAGTTCAGAGAAAGGAACTGGAAAACTACATCTGAATAGTCTCTGACTAAGAAAACTCAATGAAATTCATGGTTGAAAGACAATTTGACCCTTCCAAGAGGCCCGAATATCAGCTACACTCTTCAGGTCTTGCAACTTCAATACCACAGCTTCCTTGACAGAATCAATCCACCTTGTAATGTGATCTTTCCGTTTTCCTGGTATCTGACACTCTCAATTTAGTCATCTTGACTTCTAGTGAGAGTTCAGGCCTAGTTTGTTCTAGGACCCATTCATTTGTCTTTTTAGCAGTCCAGGGTATCTGCAGAACAATTCTCCAGCATTCCATTTCAAATTAGGGATGGGCCAACTGAATCCTCGAATCCTCAGCAAGGATTTGAGATTTGCAAATCTGAATCACTGCACCAAAATAGGCAAATCAAATTTTTTAGATCTACCAACCAAATAGTTGGTTAGAGACCAGGATGCCTGAAAACCTGGGAAACCAGACACACAAGCGGAGATGGTAAGTAGGTGACTTTTTGTCTTAGAGTAATAATGGCCTTTGCTAACAATTTCAGAAATTACATCTGAGGTTGTATTCTAATATATTTAAATTGAACATTTAATATTGAAGTTCAGCACTTGGCTGGAAAGGTACAGTCTTCTTGAGATTTCAAGGACAGCTGAAAGATTCCTTTGCATGGCTCCCTTGCAAAGCTCTGTCATATACAATTCTGGGGTTTGGAGTTTTACCAGGTGTCACAGCCTTCTCTGCCAAAGTGTGCTGGTGCATCTCCAAACTGCAAACCCAAGGATGCCAGAAGGAGCTATGCAAAGAAAATCCAGTGTTGACCTGGACTATCTCTGTACTGTAGTACAGGCAGGAAAATGTGGGATTAATCCACATTTTCCTGCCTGTGTAGAAAGGGCCTTCATGTCATTTTCAATCTGGGGAGATCGTGAGGCAAAACTAGGACAATTGTCCTGGCCAGATTTCTTCAGAGGGAGGTTTGCCTTTCGCTAGGTTTTTGCCAAGGCTGAGAGAGTGTGTCTTGCCCAAGATTATCCTTCTTTCCCTTGCTTTTTAAACCCTTTTTTTAAAAAAGGATTCCAACGATTTGAGATTCATGAGATTCATGGATTTCCAGAATCTTCCAGGGATTCATATCCGGATTCGGAAAATTCTGGATTCATCCCATCCCTATCTCAAATCAATTGATTCTCTTTCTGCCAGCTTTCTTCACTGTCCAGCTTTCACACACATGCATACAAATTCAAAATACTTTAGATGGTTCTCACTTTCTGTATTTTAATTAGCTTTGAGAAATGGAAAACTATGAGTCAGAATGGAAAGAAGTTGGCATATAACTTCAAAGGTGAGAGAAAGCCAACAAGGTTCCTCACCTCCCAATTAGGCATGCTTAAAATCTCAATTCTTTATGCAAGTTTAGCAACCATACCCTTTTTGGCTTCCTGGCTTAACCCACAGATTTCATAGAAGGGAAGTAATTCTAGCAAGCTGCCTAGGCTCTTCCATTTTGCCTGCACGCCTGAGCAATGCAGTGTGGTTATTTCTGTTGTTTTACCGCTATGTATATGGCTCTGTGCACTCCACCTGTGAATCCTAAATCAGAACTGCATTCCCATCAGAGTCTATGAGACTGACAGTGTCTTCATAGAAACTACTGAGACATCTGGCGCATTTTTTTTTATGTGATGAAAGTGACTGACACGTGGATGAAATGCATTCATTATTCCAGGGGTCGTGAGCATTCTTCTGATAGAGATGTAAGGCACAATCGCTCCTCACAATCACGCGATGCTCCAGGCTCCCTTTCACACGGCAAATGCTGTGCGGAAAGGGCCTAAGTGAAGAATGTTGCTATTACAGTGGGGTCCAGTGTTCCATGATGCAGAATAACAACAGTCTGAAGGTTTGGTTCCATACAGAGGCAATCTTTGTTGCTACACGGTGCATCTGATCTTTGAAGTGATTTTCAAATGCCAGGAGAAACATTTCCTACTGATTTGCTCTTTAGTACTCAGATTGCAGCTTGACTTACTCACAATAACAGATATCCACAAATCTATATATATAAAACAGTTCCATAATGAACCTAAGCTTCAGGGAGTCCCTTGAAATAGCTTCACACTTCTTCCATTCATCTGTATGCTTGGGGACCCTTTCATCCCTCTGTTCCAGGCAAGGACAGATGGTAACACTTGCTTGCATGCAAAGAATACTCTAGAGTCAGGTGCAGATGCTGAAAACATTCACATCAGCATGCACCTGCAAAGTGCCAGAGTTTTTATTTCTTCCAAAGCACGCAAAGAATGAAAAAGTCCTAGTCAAAAATCCAGCAGGGAGGACTGAAGACCGATCCCAGAGTTGCTCAAAATGATAGGTGAGATAGAAAGGGTATCTTCCTCTGAAGGCTTTTGGTGTAGTTTACTGATGTCCAAGTTAATCCAAAGTAAGTTCCTCTGAAAGTGAGGTGGACTCTGAACTGGTGCCCAAATCCAGATTTGGAGATGTGTGTGAGAGAGAAAAAGAGAGAGAGAAAGAGAAAGCATCAAGAATCTAGGGGCCCAATTGCACTACAGAATTTTAGCTTTATGATTCCACTTTAACTGCCAGGGTTCCACTCTATGGAATCTTGGAGTTTTTAGTCTGGTGAGATACCAGTGTGCTCTGGCTGGGAATTCTAAGTCCCCTTCCATAAATATCCAGTCTCAGGATTCCATAAAGTAGAATCATAACAGCTGAAGTAGAATTACAGGACTATAATTCTGTAGTGTTTTACCCCAAATCATGGGTGACTCAGAGGTCTGCCCATGATTCCACTACCTCCGTTCAAAGGTGGGGGATTATTAGCTCAAAACTAGGAGGCCTGTGAGAGAGGGGTAACCTAGCGAGATCTTTCACCAATGTTTATGGGCTCTCTGCAAGGAAGAACCAGCCAGAGATTCAAAAACAAGCTAAAATGTATATTTATTAAGAGAATTAATAATCACACACGAGCACTTTCTTAATCACACAAAGCTAACCGAAAGAAGAAAGGAAAGTTGTTGATAGTGCGGTTCCAAGGGTGATGAGGGCATTCCAACAATTTCAGTTTGAAGAAGTCACCCCAACTAATCCTCAGTCATCCCTTTTTTGTGCTGCTTTTCAAGTGTCCCAGTTTCCCTTTCCTCCTTCTTTCCCCTGTTGTCTTCATCTTCCTCTATTTGTCGTAAAGGAGTCCAAAGTGCAGAAATAGTATGTACTCAACTCAGTAGGAGAAAGAGGAAAGGGGGAAATCTCGACCTTGCCAATTGACTGCAAAATGCTGCAGCCTCCCCTAGCTTGTGTATTCTTCCTCATTAATATTTTTTGTCGCTTTGACAATACTCTGATGTTGCTTAGTCACATGTGTTCTGCTTTGCATCAGTGAAATGTTGGATGGTGTCTTGTTGGCCTTTCACTTCTAGCAATTTGGAGATGCCGGCATATGCCTGGTTCATCACCAAATAAGCATCAGTCATAGTAACACAAGCCACCCAGTTTCAGCAGATAGGGGCACAGTCATATGGACTGCACCCATTAGGCCATTTCCTATACACTCTGTAGAAGGGCGAGAATGTATTGGCTTTATAATACTCTGATTGGAATGATAAAGTCACAGATAGAGTCAGAGACTCTGCACAGATGGAGGTAGGAATACTTTCTGTGACAATAGTTAAGTTGAATTAATGCAATGCATTGTAAATACTGCAATGTATGTAATTGCCTTTATGAGATGTTCAGTTTCCTCAACAGAGAAAATATGAAATGTTATGATGGTTCACATATTAGAAATACAGTTTAAGTTGATGTTCCTTACCATTGAGACAAACTAAAGTACCAGATGCCTTATAAGTCTAACATATGTACCTTATAAGCAGATAATATACCTAAAATTTATAATGTCTATAGACAATATGCCTAGATTGGAGAAGTCTGTGTGATATTACGAACCTCCACAAGGAATGTCTAAGGCAATTTCCACACTACTTGTTATAGTGCTATTATTCCACTTTCAACATCCTGTGGAATTCTGGGGTTTGTAGTTTCCTGAGGCCAAAGAGCTCTTTGGCTGAGAATTCTAAATGCCCCTCCCTAAACTGCAAACCCCAGGATTTCATAGGATGTTGAAAGTGGAATAATAGCACTATAACAACATAGTGCAGAAGTGGAGTATCTAACCTAATTGCTGTACATAATAAATAAGTTTAATAGATAAAGCCACATGTTTATCCTCCCTGTATATAAATTTCCTGAAAGTCTAAGAGATTCCAAGGAGGAATGTTGACTTGCCTGCCCTGGTGGCGCAGTGGTTAAATGCCAGTACTGCAACCACAAGGTTGTGAGTTCAATCCTGCCAGGCTCCAAGGTTGACTCAGCCTTCCATCCTTTCGCAGGTCGGTAAAACGAGTACCCAGCTTGTTGGGGGCAATTAGCTAAAAATACTTTGTAAACCGCTTAGATAACACTTAGTTGATAAGCGGTATAGAAATAAATGCTATTGCTGAACAAAACCTTGGAAGCTCAAGTAGCCAAAATGGTACAGTGAAGCTAGATAGAGACTGACACATATAAGACCATGACTCTTCAACACTTCAACAGAAATTGAAAACATGAGACCTAGCAGGATATAGTGGTTTGAGCACTGGACTATGTCTCTAGAGACCATGGTTTGAATCCCTGCTTAGCCACGGAAACCCACTGGCTGATTCTGGGCAACTCTCAGTCTCAGAGGAAGGCAAAGGCAAACACCTTCTGAACAAATCCTGCTCTGACAACCCCATGATAAGTTTGCTTTAGGGTTGCCATAAGTCAAAAACAACTTGAAGGCACACAACAACAACGTGTGATTCAATTGCATGGCACAGCAGGAGCCATCAGGTCTCTGTCATGAGGTTATAAATATACGAGAGATTAATGTCTGTAAAAGCTGTCATTGTGTAACCAGAAGAGTGATAAACTAAAGATTTCAGCTGCTAATTGGCCAGTGCTGGTTTTCAACATGTTGAAAGAGTGACTTTGAATTTTCGAGATTATTTTGCTTCTAATGTGATTGCATCATAAGAAATGAACAAGAAACTATTAAAGCCGTACTTAATCTGTGCAGCTCACACTCCTTTCAGTATTTTTCGCAAAAGTTTCTGAAAGAAACTTGTTGCTTGGGTTTAGATAATATGCAGGCAGGTTTCTATATGGTTCACATTTCCTGATTTTTGTTGAGGTTGTTTTCTTCTGTTTGTCCATGTAATAAGAAATGAATAAAGGAACTATTGAAGATGTATTTAATCTATTTCTGTCACATTTCCTTCAATATTCCTCTTCACTCCCCCCCCCCACAAAAAAAGATCCAGACAGGAATGTTTATTTGGGGATTGAATGATATGCAAATAGGTTTTCATTTAGAACGTTTTATTTTAAATTGTTTTACTTTAGTGATAGCTTTAACTCCTTTTTAATTCCAGTTTCTTGAATGTTTTAACTATAATGAATTTGTTTCAATGTCTAAGCCACCTTGAGCTGTAGTTTTGGGAAAAGGGTGGAATATAAATAAAGATTATAACATTAATAGAATGGCTAAAATGGAGCGCTGAGCAGGAAAATCACCTTTGCAAGAGGTCATTGAGGGACAGTTGTGAAAGGAAAGAAGTTGTTTGCCTGTTCTGGAAGGGTTACTTTGAACAGAATTTACTTGCCCTTGTTTCCTGATTGGCTAGGAAATAGCCATGTGATCAGGCTAAGAATCAGGGGCCTCTGCTTTGAATTAGCATAATTTACTTGCAGTGACTTCAACATGAAACCAATTTGATTAAATATATAGTACTGTGGAATCATAATTTGCAACATGTGATCTCTAATGGTTTGGGATCACTTAGAAAAGCACTGTGACATCGTTGCTTGGAGTGCATGATCCCTGATTGTTTGGAAACTTCCAGAAAAAGAGCAAAACTTCTTGTTCAAAGGATGAAACTAGCAGCAGAAGATCAAATTGCAAATAAGTGTGGGAAAGTATGGAAATTGCAAATAAGCATAGGAAAGTATAGACATTCTCAGTGGAAAAGGATGGGAGGAAGAGTTAAAGAAATATTTGGGATATGACAACACTGATTTTGTCCCCAAGACAAAAACAGTGCATGAGATCCTTTCACTGGTTGACAGCTTTTTGTCTATTATCATCATCAACAACATCATCATGATCTTTAGTCAAAGTAGACCCACACAAAACAATGGGTCTTGAATTGGACATACAAAAATGTCAGACCCTAGGCCCATCTAGCCAAGAGCAGTCAACAATGACTGGCAGCAGCTGTCCAGTTTTTTGAGGAAGGATTGTTTCCTAACCTCACCTAGAGATTCCAGGAATTAAACTGCTGCCTTTTGCACACAAAGTGGGTACTCCAGCACTTATCTATGGCATGTCTTCTATGCTATGCTAAACATTCTGGTTCTGCCTGGAATCCACCTAATGCACTACAGCAGCGTCACTATGCTGGCATAGGTGGTGGCCAAAGGCAAAAGGCCACAGGTGCTGTGGCCAAGAAAGGAGGAAAAGTGGCATGCACAACTGCTATAAAATCAAATTTATTGACAGTAAATCAATGTGGCAGGTGGTCTACAGCAGAGGAAAGTATCTTAGTCCTTTAGATCATGGTTCCACCAGCAGGCAGTAGAATCCAACTGCAAAAAAAAACACAAAAAAAAAACCAACCTTACCTCAATCATGGTGGGACCAACATAAGAGTTTCTCATTTCTGGATAACTGCAATTCTCCTTTCAGTATAAGGCAATTGGAAAATATACCCTTAATGTTATATAGGAAAGTACAAACTAAGGAAACCCAACTGCATAGGTGTTGCCCATCTCTCATCCTAAGACATATAAGAATAGTATAAATGAGCTAACAGAAAAGTGTACTGTCCCAGTCACCTCTATATGTTGGAACTACAAGACTAAAGAGCAAACTATCTACTGAAAACATAACAACCCTTTTACATGGGACAACTTTTAAAGGCTCTTGAAACCATCTAGAACTTCCATTTTCAGTGAATTTGAGTATGTTCACTGTCTGTATCAAACAAATATCCTAAACGATGACAGCTATACCTTCTGTTCTATGACTCCTAATATGATATAGCCCTTAGAACACTAGGCTTCTATTAACTACTCTGGTATCTTGAAGATATACCATTCACGCAAGGGGCCACGTCCACTGCAGCTAGTGTAATATACCAAAAGGATTCTGGTCATCAGCTCTAAAGTTATCCTCTTGCTTGCAGTTTGCTAAATGAAAGGATGATATTTAAGCTTTGATCTGGTGGTTTTCATAAACAGCTAGTACATTTGTTATATGTACAGGCCTAAACACTCTAAAGGCACCAAATCTGTTTGGAAGCTAAGCAGGGTCAGCCATGGTTAGTACTTGGATGGGAGACTACCAACAAATACCAGATGCTGTAGGCTATACTGCATTTGTAGGAAGGAATCAGCAAAACCATCACTACATACTCCTTGCTTAAGAAATCTTTATGAAACAGGTGACTTGAAAGCAGATACACACACACACACTTGTTGTTATATGATGACAAATTGGCTTTGACTTATGAGAGACATAGGTAATGAAAGCCCTGCTCAGGTGTTGCAAATTCAGGGCTGTATTTACTTGGTGGCATAGATCCATCTGTAATGTGATCTTCCTTTTTCCTATTGCCTCCAATTTCACCAAGCTTTTCTTCAACTCCCCTCAGATGTACACCATAGTGTAGTGTGAGTCTTTTTATGTGTGTCAGAGAGACTTAACGTAATACTGTCAGGATATTGTTGTTGTGTACCTTCAAGCCATTTCTGACTTCTGGTGACCTTGGGATTTTCTAGGGCTCAGAGTGTATGACATGGCCAAGGTCATGCAGTGGGTTTCCATGGCCAAGCAGAGAATCAAATCTTGGTCATAGTCTGATGCTGAAGTCACTACACCAAGGAGATTAGACTATTCTAAAACTCTAGCCTTCTAGTGGGATAACTCAAGATGAAATGTTCATAATAGAGACATCAGACTAAAATGCATCCATCATCTTCGAGGAATAACAGCAGCAGCAGCAGAAGACAACTGATAGTTCTACTAGTGAAGGCAGTGGAGAAGCTGCTGGACAGCAACTGTAGAAGTAGGTGGCTCTGTTGGAGGAACTTTTGAGATAATGACAGTAGCACTTTAGCTAATTGTTTTTAGAAATGCACAGACGAAGGCAATAGTAAACCACTTTTTATGCCTTTTTCCATTGAAAGACCTATGAAGAGACAATCCAAAAGTAAGTGAGTATACACATCACCTTAAACACACTCAGTTCTGAGCCAATGGCTGCTGTTCAGCAATTACCCTGCAGCCGCATGGATTTCCATTAAATGTGTTGGGATGTTTGACTGTTGGGCCTATTGTGGGCCAGAAGAATGAAACATAGGGGTTGTGAATCCTTCATTCTTTTCCTTGCTAATCTTCCCAAACACACCCTATTTAAATGTCATCTTCTTGAAACCTAATGCACCTGGAAATAAATGTTTTGCAAGCCTGAGAGCATGCAAAAATCAGGGGCATGTGAGAAGGGTATGTCTAATTAGCCTTGGAATGATTCAACCCAAAGTTCTAAATGACTCACCATCACATAGTCTGTGGGGTTTATAATTAAAAGTATGCAGGTGCATAAATACCGGCCCAGTTTTCTCGCCTGATCTTTAGAGATCTATAAAAGCCTCCGACGCTGGCAGAGTTGTGCTGAATTAACCATAAATAATTCAGATTCCCAGAGAAATCTGGCATCTGCTGTTTTTGTAGCGATCATACACGCCTGGCTATTAGTTCTGCTTCCATCGGTTTGCGGTTCTTCTGAAACTGACATTTGCGGAGTGCGGGGAGCATGTGTGGAGGAGAATCTTCCTACAGGCACCCAAGTCTTGGATAGATTAGTACTGAATTGCTCCAAGTCGAGAAGAGGCATTCTTTTGGCTTGGGGTCAGAGGCTGAGGTTGTGATGTTTCACAGGTGGAAAAGTCAAAAGACTCAAGAAGAGAAAATAAAATGATTTCTTAGCTCTAGCTGCCTCTTGCATTTTTCCTCTTCTCGGTAAGATCTCACTTAAAATCTCAGTTTGGGAGGGGGCCATTGATCACTCTAAATCTCTAACACACTTCTGGTCTGAATTTGAAGCATTTGTGATGACATTTAAAGCCCTAAATGGCTTGAGACTTTGACAGTTAAGGGGAAAAGACGGCAAAGAGCTAAGCAGAAGGCATGAGATCTCAGCAACACCTTTTTGCTGTTATGGTTGTTGTTGTTATATGCCTTCAAGCTTTCTTGACTTATGGCAACCCCAAGGCAAAGCTATCATGGATTGTTCAGATTTGTGCAGAGGAGGGTTGCCATTGCCTTCCTCTGAGGCTGAGAGAGTATGACTTGTTCAAGGTCACCCGGTGGGCTGAGCTGGGATTTGTATCATGGTCTCCCAGAATGATAGTCCAATACTCAAACCATTATATCACACTGGTTCTCCAATACCACCTCTCAGCTTTTATCTATGTCTCAGGCCATTTCCGCACTAGGCTGTTATAGCGCTATGATTCCACTTTCAACATCCTATGGAATCCTGGGGCTTGTAGTTTCGGGAGGGGCCGGGTGGCCCCTCCCGAAACTACAAGCCCCAGGATTCCATAGGATGTTGAAAGTGGAATCATAGCGCTATAACAGCCTAGTGCGGAAATGGCTTCAGATAGAGGTAGGCTTAACAGAGGAGTGGGAAACAGCAGAAAGGTCAGGATCCTTTTTTGCAAGGGAAAAACTGCTGCATTCTGCAGTGCTTTTCTGATCCATGTTGGTTAAAAAATGCTATTTCTGGTTTTGTGGGATTTAGGGGCTTTGGCGGCCTTGGGAACCACACCTTGTGCCCCCCGAGGCTACATGTTACCCATAGGACACACTTTGCCTACCCACTTGCCTCAAGAGTGGTGCTAACATCACATCAAGTTTGTCTCTTTATTCACTTGAGTTTTGTTACAGTCTGCTCTCCATATTTGCTGGTTTCACTTTTGCAGATTTGATTATTCATGTATTACTTGCTGTCACCTCTGCTGCCTCCCTAGGCCATTTTTAATAGGGACTGCTAACCTCCTGAGACTGAGAAACTGTGAACAGGGCTTCTAAGTCCTGTTAAATGGTGTGGTTAAAATGGTGTGGGGCATCAGTGGAGGTGGCAGTAAGCCCCTCCAGCCACCCACTTCTGCCTTGTGAAGGAACCCTGATGCCTCAAAGGAATCCATGGTGGGTTAAATACAGTGATCATACTTCTCGTGTATTAAATATGGTTTGGGAAGGCCTAGCCCTATTTATGGTTTTTCCACTTTCATTGAGGTCTGGTGTCCCTAACCCTAGTGAATGTAGAGAGGTGTGTTGCTGAAAGTCCTGGCTTCCCTCTTGAATGCCTTCAGTGATTCAGAACCACATGATCTGACAGACTGGTTCCTCCTCAGGCCCATAGGACCATGGCCACATCTCTGCTCTGATCTCTGTTTGAGGCATTAGGAACTTGGAGATGAAGTAGAGAATGAAGCCAGGCTTATCCTTCCATGAATCGAAGTGTTCCTCTGGTTTGCAGAAAGGTCTTTGACCCTTCTGGGAGAAGCAAGGAGGGATGAGAAAAAGATTTTTAGTGATGCCCCCTTGTCATGTTCATTTTTTAAAGAAAATAGAACTAAAAACAATTGACAAATTGATCTATTAGAAACAGCAACAAAGAAGCATTGCTTTAGTCAAGGTCAGCATACATATAGCAGTTATTTCTATACCGCCTATCAACTAGTGTTATCTAAGCGGTTTACAATGTATTTTTTAGCTAATTGCCCCCAACAAGCTGGGTACTCATTTTTCCGACCTGCGAAAGGATGGAAGGCTGAGTCAACCTTGGAGCCTGGCAGGATTGAACTCACAACCTTGTGGTTGCAGTACTGGCATTTAACCACTGCGCCACCAGGGCTCCTGGTTGTCAAAGGCAGCTAATGTTATTATTTACTAGGTTTGTTGATCTCATTATCTCAACCCTTCCATCATTTCTCAGAATACCTGTGGCCATACAACTTCGTAGTGTGGTCAAGATGGCAAAACAGTTAATAAGGAAGAACATACAAGCAAAGAGTCTTCCAGAGTTTGCTTTTGCCTAAGCCTACTGGGAAAGGCAAAATTCTGCCCTCTCCTTTCCTTTACCCCTTGCAGAGTCAATTGAGTACCAACTATTTTTGCCCACTGAACTCAGTTTGCAGCAACTCAAATTTGCTAAGGATAAAAGGGAAAAGTGGGAAGAAGAGAGAGGGACTGGGACATTTTAAAAGCAGCTGGGGGAAAAAATGGGATGACAAGGGATTAATTGGGACTGTATCTGCCAAATTGGGATGGTTGATTGGATATGTTCTCTCTTTGCAGCTCCCAAAAGAAGCATAAACCACTAGTGAAGTTATACTTGACGAAATAAAAAGAAGCCAAGTTGCCATAAATAAACCACCATTTCCCCCCTCTGCTCAATTTCCTTTGATGTATCAGTCTTTCTGACAATGCACATTGCTATACTCTCAGTGCCATTCTCCATACCCATCTGTCATGTATCATGCTATTCTCTTCCAGTGCTCGGTGATCTCTTGTCTAGCTGCTACTACTAAAAATTGCATGAGGTCTTTATGAAGAAGATGTTTGTGATTTTTATCAAAAATAGACATAAGTGCTGCTGAAGTGCTTAGCAGTGCAGACTGCTGAGTTATATTTGGGAGAGTTTCTAAAGGGGTTTGTAGGAAAGTTTGAACACATGAACAAAACTATCATATAATGATCAATAATTGACAGACACCGGTAGCCCCTCTGTCTTGGAGAAAGATTTTCATTTCAGTGCCTGGGAGTAATGGTAAATCCACTCTTGGTTTTAGTTTGAACTACCCAAAACAGACCCAGCACCTTGTTCCAATTTGGACTAGACCCCAGAATGTTTTTGCTGTCCCACACTGGCAAAAAAGCCATCAGCTATCACTGGTTTATGTAGTAGAGCTGAAACGGGATTAGGTCTCAACTGTATACAACTTGGGCCATTTCTGCACTACACTGTTGTAGTGCTATTATTCCACTTTCAAAATTCTATGGAATCCTGGGGTTTGCAATTTAGGGAGGGGCATTTAGAATTCTCAGCCAGAGAGCTCTGTTACTGTAGTTTCTAGTCCAGGCTTGTGGTATATTAGATATCACTTGATATCAATAATTTGGCCTTCTTTACCCATTCCTCTCCATGTGCTTGCGAGGCCCCTGGACAAGCACACACACAGGCACGGCCAAAAATAGCTGAACTATTCAAAACCACTCCAGGTTGGCCAGTATTTGCTGGACTGCCACTTTAGGAGACCTCCAGGCAAGTACCTTCTTAAGATCACATTATGTATGCCCGCTGCTTACAATAGATCCCCTGCCCCGAGCAGGCAGCTTGACAAGCCGAATACTCAACTGTCAAGCACTCCGCGTTTGCATACTGGCTAATCTATTGACAACTCTGTCATAACTCAATCATGCAAAATGCTGACCTTTCGGAGGCTTTGTCTCCAGCCCGAAACCCATTGTTTTCCCCAGGAACAGACTATCCTATGGGCACATTTTTGCCTATAAGACCCCCTGACTTTGAGCACTTCTTCAGATCGCTCGGATCGCTCTTGGCTTCCATCCCACCTTGCTGTCACTTCATTCAATGAGCCTTCCCTTTAGCTCCTCGTGCTGAGAATCTCCTCTTCCATGGACCTTTTCTTCAGACTATCTAGGCTTCAGGACAGGTGTAGTATTTCCCATACAAAACCTTCTCTTAGAAACCCTCTATCCAACTCCTACCTTTATTTCAATAGTTCTCTGTGTGAGTGTGTTTGCATACACGTGTTTGACTGTGCTGTACATCAATAAAGGAAACAATAATTATTTACTTCTGTTTGCTCCTTGGCTCGGCCTGACCCCGTAGACATTGGGTTCAAGATCTCGCTAGGTTGCCCTGCCTCTTGCATTGCTAGCTTGTGCTCTGCTAATTCCCATTCTCCATTGTGAGCACAGTTAGGTGTCCCTCCCGGGACCCCAGAAATCAGGGTAACAGCTCTTTGACCTCAATAAACTACAAACCCCAGAATTCCACAGGATGCTGAAAGTAGAATAATAGCACTATAACAGTATAGTGTGGAAATGGCCTCAGTCTTTCACTGAATTTCTCTTTAGGACAACAGACCTAGTGCCTGCTTTACAATCCTTTAGATCAGTCTTTCTCAGGCTATCTGATGTGGGGGACGAGCAATTTTTTTTCAATAATCCAGGGAATGGCACTATATTTGTGCTCATTGGCTACAACTGTTTCTTTATTTCCTGGAAACTCCACAGGGAGCAGAAGCCAACAGTTCCAGGACTGCTTTAGACCCCACAGTAAGACACTTTCTGACTTTCAACACCCCCATTATCTGATGACTAGCTGTTTTGATGCTTCCAAATTAGGGAGAAGTTCCATTGATCCATCAGTTCTTCTTGCCTATGGAGGCTTGCTGGAGACCACTCTTGTAGGCACACTGTTTGCAAAGTGAGCTGAGAGGGGGAAAAAGTCACCAAGCAAGCTGAAAGACTTTGCAAACAGTATGCATGCAGCTGGTCCCGAGTGAGCCTCCATAAGTCCTTCATGCTCCTCACAGTACAGTACATGGGTTCTGCTTGTCAACCAATTCCATTTTCTGACAGTGGTCCAGTCCCTAACCTATCAGATAAATGGGGGAAGCCTGTTATTTCATTTGCTGCTTCTTTGTATAATGTGGCATTACTGTGTTTATTGTGTGCCACCCTGGAATCTGATTCAATGTAAGGCAAGGTAACTAAATGAAAATGAAAAGATGTAATTATTCAAGGGGAAAATATGCAGTGCATGATGCTGTAAAAGTATCACTTGAGCTGCTTTGCAGCCTTCTTTGGTCTTCAGAGAGTTATCTTCTTGCTGTAACTGGCAGAAATAAATTCAGTTTTGGACAAAAACATGCAGATTTCTCTAATATATGCCAATTGTACATCTCTAGATTTTGAGACAGTTTCTGCTTCAGTCCCACTGATAATCATGTATTGATGGTTGGAATCCCATTGATGTCTTAGACATACTTAAGTTCTTCTACAGAAGCAACTGGACATTTTTGTCTAATATGGACCAGCTGCATTCAGTTCCAAGTTTTGGCAGCAGAGATGTACATGAGGTACCGTTGTGGATACAGAGGCATACCCACATGTGGAGTTGCATGCATGTTTGGTCACCATTCACCTTTGTCATTCAACACAAGGGCTTTGTAGCACAATCAACACAGAACTCCACATGGGGAGATCTACACTTTGTTTTTGTTGTTAACTGACATTAGCCCAACTTTCACTTATGGTGATCCTATGGATGAGAAACCTCCAGGAGCCCTAATGGTGAACTCAGGTCTTGCAAACTCAGGGCTGTGTCTTCTTTGACTGAATTATTCCATTTGTAGTGCAGCCTTCCTCTTTTCCTACTGCCATCCATTTTCCCAAACATCATTTCCAGTGATTCATGTCATCTCATGATATGTACAAAGTACAACAGCCTCAGCTTAGTCATCTTCACTTCTAGTGAGAGTTCAGGCTTGATTTGCTGTAAGACTCATGTGCTCATCTTTAGTATCCACAGAACTCTTCCTCAGCACCACTTTTCAACTTAGTTGATTTTTTCCCCTCTAGTCATCTAGGCAAGTCCAAGGTAGGATCTCAGTTGGTGCATTCACCTTCTACTTTTCCCTAAAATAATTTCCCTACAGTAAGATGACATCTAGTCTCCACCAAATTATGTTCCTCTTTCCCTCTTGCCTTGGTGATGCATATTGATAGATTACTTTGTTTACAAAGGCTATGGCTCAACAGATTTCAAAAAATTGCCACGAACTGGCAGTTCATAGTCATTTGCTGAAGTACGTGGGAGGGTAGGATGAAAGAACTCATCGTGTTCCAATCTTCTGCCTTCCCTGCCTGTCCGGAAAAGATTTGAGGAGATTAGGCACAAAGACAGTGGCTTTTCAACTGCTGGCACACCCTGTTGTTTCCAATGTATAAATAGAAGGCCATTGGCCACAAAGAGCTATGTTTTTTTGTTGCCTATCTTTTAAATAGTTGGGGAGGTGGGAAATAAACATTGAGGATTGACACTGATAGGCAGGTACACAAGACAGTTATGAAACACAGTGTTTTGGAAGCCATTTTGATAAATGATATTTTCTTTCAACAACTGGGCTGCCTGAGCTGAGGATGTCATTTCTAAGTGCATCCAAATTGCCCAACACTATTAAGAAGTCATTTAAGCTCCCCATAACGTTTTGTCTGATTCTGAAATGGAACACTTAAAACGTATGCCTTGTCCAAAGATAAAATGAAAACCTTACCCTCCCCCCACCACTTTTATTCCTTCAGCAATAATGAGCTATAAATAAACTTTCAAAATCTCTCACCATGCAAAATGAATCAAAGAGCAAAGGAGGGTGGTATGGGTAGCCAGAGCTAAACCGAGTCTGGACCAGAGACGGGAAAAGGCATTTCCCAGCACTACATCTTCCAGTCTGTGCTTGCTGGAATTCTGGGAGCTGGTGTCCAACAAAATATTTGTTTCCCGACTCAGATCTCCATCAGAATCCTGCTGGAAACATCTTTGTCAGAGGGAAATAGTGAGGTGTGCAGATAAAAGAAAAGATGCAGCAAGTGGCCATGACATTTTTATCCTTTCAAAGAGCACAGAAAGGAAGATATTTTCTTAATAGAAAAGCATGCAATAAAGGTCCCATGTTTGATCCTTGCCTTCTTCAATGAGAATCTCTTCCTCTTCCTCCTCCTTTCCTCCTCTTCCTGCTTCTGTTCTTCCTCTTCTTCTTCCTCTCCCTTTCCCCCCTCTTCTTTTTCTTCATCCTTATCACTACTATTTTCTTACTTTTTACAGCTATTGTTACTACTACTCATGTTCACTTTGCCTTTCATCTGCCTTCTCTCCCCTACCCCCTGAACCAAGACTCAAAGCAAATGAAAATAGATTTTTTTAAAAAAATCTTATCATTAAAATGTAATCAACCACCAATAAATGTTTAAAAATCTAAAATACAAATTTAAAAAAAGAAAAAGCATTAAAGAAAACATTACAGCACTTCACTAACACACTTTCTTTAACTACTGCCAGTAACCTCTCCTGGGATTTGTAGCCTGGTGGGGTACTTTGAATTTTCTGCTGTATTCCGCTGAACCCTGACACAACTACTCACTACAGTTCTTTGGGTACCGTTACCCTGTTTACTGGGGGTCCCGTGAGGGACACCTAAATGTGCTCAACTATAGGTGGGGAAAATTAGCTCAGAGCACTGCTTTAGCATTACGAGAGGCAGGGTGACTTGGCAGGATCTTTAACCCGATGTCTACGGGGTCAGGCCAGTCAAGAAGCAAACCCTCGTGAAAGGATAAATGAGATCTTTATTAAAATACAGGCAAACAGTGTATGTAACACACTCACTCAGATAACTATAGAAAATAAAGGTGAGAGTGGGATAGAAGGATTTTTCAGAGGGATAGTTGGTTTGGGTGATACGAAACCTGTCCTGAAGTCTGGGAGAATAGAGAGGGCTGCTGGGGTTCGATGTGGATCAGCACGAGGAGCTGAGGGGAGGCTCGCCAAGCAAAGAGGCAGCGAGGCGGTTAGGAACTCGGGAGCGATCAGAGGATGGTCTCAGAATCAGGGGTTTATATAGGGAAAAGTGTGACTGCAGGCTATGCTGTACTTGGTGAGAACAATGGATTTTGAGTGTGAGACAAAGCCTCAGAAAGGTCAAAATTTAACATGATTGAGTTAGGTCCGAATTGACAAAGGAGTAGCCAATATGCAAATGTGCAATGCTGACAGTTGATAGTTCAGCTAGTCAAGTTGCCTGCTCGAGGCAGGAAGTCCTTTGTAGGTGGCGTGCATACATAATAGGGTGTTTGCCAGGAGGTCTCCTGAAGTGGCTATTTCTGGCTTGCCTGCATTGTTCAGGAATATTGCAGCAATCAGCCGCCGAGCCTAGTTTCGTGCTTGTCCGGGGGCCTCACAAACACGTGGAGAGAGGTGGTGGAAGAAAGCCGAATTATTGATATCAAAATGATATCTTTTATGCTATCGCCAGGGTGACCTAGAAGCTGCAGTAACAGTACCATATGATGGTTCTATGGCAATTAAAGTGTCAATATTCCATAAGGATATAAGCCACTGTTCTCTATCACTACTATTCGCTACTTCATTAAGTATATGTAATTACTGGCAGTTAAACAAGTAACCTCTCCTGGTCCAACCCTCATCCTCACCTTCAAACGTGACAGAAACATCTGTCGCATGCGATCCAATCATGTCCAAAATGACCTTCCTTCTCCCCACGCAGCTGATGCCCAGTAAAGAAGGTTGAGGGGGCAGTTACAATCATGACAATACAGTCATCCCTCCACATCCGTTAGGGTTAGGAACACAGGACCCCGTGAAAGTGGAAAAACAGCAAATAACCCTAGGCCCTCCCAAACCATATTTAACACAGAAAGAAAGTATGATCACCATATTCAACCCACCATGGATTCCTTTGAGGCCTCAGGTTCCTTCACAAGGCAGAAGTGGGGGGCTGGTGGGGCTTCCTGCCACCTCCACTGCTGCCCCGCACCATTTTTAAGAGGGACTTACAAGCCTCATTCGCAGTTTCTCAGGCTTACGAGGCTTGCAGTCCCTATTAAAAATGCCATAGGGAGGCAGCAGAGGTGACAGCAAATAATCCGTGAATAATCAAATCTGCAAAAGTGAAATCGCAAATGTGGAGGGCTGACTGTACTGTATTCCACTTTAACTGCCATGGTGACATCCTGTGGAATTCTGGAATTTGTAGTTTAGTGAGGCCCAAGAGCTCTCTGGCTGAGAACTCTAAATCCCCCTCCCTAAACTGCAAATCTCAGGATACCATAGGATGTTGCCATGGCAGTTCAGGTAGATTCTAGAGCTATAACAGGGTAGTGTGATACGATATGTAGAATCATAATCGTGACTAGGTAGAGATTGTGAATATGGGAGAGATACTTATCTGAAACTATTCCATAGACTTAACTAAAGTACACTTAATTAAGTAGCTGATAGAAAATACCAACCGTAGAAGATATCAAAGCTCTTTAAATTAGGTAGCGTGGGCACACCCACCATGATGTGCCTCCAGATTAAAATTAGTCACAATTCATACCCACTGAACTCAATGGGCTAAGTTAGCCATGACTAGAGATGTAAAGAATACTCACAAATGTTCTCATTCTGACACACACTGATGTACCTCATTGAAGAAATTGCCAACTATCTTGAGATTGATTGATTGATTGATTTTTTGAATTTTGCTGGTTGGAAAAACAGCTTTGCCCAGGCCTAAATTTAACAGAGGAGGACAAAAAAAATTCCAAAATGGCACCTCCCAACCCTATTTGAGAGTAAACTTTAAAAATAAAAATAAAAATAAAAATGAGGGGCCATGGCAGACCACAGGGGCCATAAATGGCTTTGAGGGTCCATGTTTTCTCCACCTTTGTACTTGATGTTTAGTCGCAACTAAAGCCAGTATGTGGTAGCGGTTTGGGCATTGGACTATGACCCTGGAGACCAAAGTTTGATTCCCTGATGAGCTGTGGAAACCTACTGGGTGACCTTGAGTGTATCGCATACGCTCAGCCCCCAGAAACCCCCGTGATAGTTCACCTTAGGATCAGAGCAAGTTAGAAAGAACATGAAGGCACAAAACAACAAAGAGATGACCCAATGAATGAATGACATGCAATAAGTCAACAGTTCTGTTAAGTTCAATTGACTGAATGGATTTTAAACCTAGCTAGAATTAACATTTCAATTTTGCTGATAGGATTGTGTAAGTCACGTGAATACAGCCTCAGATAGAAGATAATTTGTATTGTTTGGGCACAAAGACACCAGTAAGTAACATACTGCCATATTTAACTGAGGACCTTCTTGGTGGCTGCCCTCATATTTTTGAACTCCTTCTCTAGGATGACTAGGATGACTCACTCCTTGTTCCCCTTTTCACTGGCAAGTAAAACATTTCTATCCCATCAGGCTTTTAGGGATTGGCTGTGATGAGCTTTTAATGGTTGTGTGGATTTTTTAAATATTGGTCTCAATATATTGGCCCCTAAGTATAGTGTAAATATCTGCATGCAGAACTTCTCTATGCTGAGTCGTATACCTCCCAAGTTGCTGATAAGCCCCTGAAGACACCCTACATGGCCATTCCTTCCTTTGTGGTGAGTAGGCAGGATCAGAGAAACACCTGGCTGTGTCCCTGTAGCCAGACACAAAATGATAACAGTACTGCTGAGACCCCAGAGAAGCCCAGTAGGTCCCAGTGCTGATGTCTGGCTATGGAGATGTAGTCAAATGTTTCTCCAAGCCTGGCTTCTCAGTGTAAAGCATGTATTGTCATGTGGGCTTCTTTCAGGGGTATTACAATAAGTTGGGGGAGGCTTTGGGTGCTGTAGAGGGAGGAAGGAAATATCATCTCCCCTCAGCAGCCAAAAAAGTACACCCACACATGCACAGGAAACTTAACATATGTACGTCTCTTCCAGTCTATGGTCCTTACTGCACAACGTCATCATCCTGGCAGAGCAATGTGTTGCTTCTGGTCTAGGATGCATGCCATAGCATAACATCCTCATTCACCCACTGCTGTCAGATCACCATCCATTGCAAATCCATCCCTTTTCATTACCAGGAAAAAAAAATGGTAATGGCTTCTTTTCCTGTGACAATCCTGTCAGCTGCCTGCATGTGGTAAGTGCTTGATAACGCTTCCTTCCACAGTACAGTTCAAGAACCCGGGGATTGGGGAGCAGGCGAGGAAAGGGAGGAAATAAAGCACAAAATAGATAGAGAAGTAGTACAGGAATACCTGACTAAACTAGATGAATTCAAGTCTCCAGAGCCAGATGAATTACATCCAAGGATATTAAAAGAACTGGCAGAAGTCATTTCAGAGCCACTCACAATAATCTTTGAGAACTCTTGGAGAACAAGAGAAGTCCCAGCAGACTGGAGGAGGGCAAATGTTGTCCCCATCTTCAAGAAGGAAAAAAAAACAGGACCCAAATAATTATCACCCAGTCAGCTTATCAATACTAGGAAAGATCCTAGAGCAGAACATGAAGGGAGTGGGAATGTTTTCCGCTGCTCCAGAGACTAGGACAAGGAGCAAGGGATTCAAGCTGCAGGAAAGGAGATTCCACTTGAACCTCAGGAAGAACTTCCTGATGGTCAGAGTTGTCCAGCAGTGGAACATGCTGCCTCAGAGTGTGGTGGAGTCTCCTTCTTTTGGGGGTTTTTAAGCAGAGGCTGGATGGCCATCTGCTGGGAGTGCTTTGATGTGTGTTCCTGCACAGTAGGGGGTTGGACAGGATGGCCCCTGTGGTCTCTTCCAACTCTATGATTATATAAATCTATGATTTTATGAACCAACCAATCATGGGTTGTGGGGTGGGGGAGAAGTGGGAAAAGGGACCCGCCATTGACTCTGTACTGTGGAAGAAAGAACAGTGTGCCTGACACTACCCAACTGGGTGTGGTGGGGAGAGTTCAGACCCCAAACCTGTCCTGGCAATGGCAATGGCAATGGTAATGCTGAGATCCTGCCAGGATAATGCGCTACTGGGACATAGTGTGGTAAGGGCCTATGTCTTTTAATGGTTATAATTCTACAAATGGTATTAGTTTTACACACACACACTGAATTTTTTATGGTTTTTAAATGATTTTAATAATTTGTAAACTGCCTTGAGGTCCTATTACTGGAAAAAAGGTAAAATATGAACAAACAAAAACAATTACAAATATATAAACAACTACAACCATTGCCTAGAAAGGCCCTTCAAGTCATGGTAATTTTGTGTGCGTCCTGAAAGAAATTACCACTCAGATGATTAACCTTCGAGCCTTCCTTAAATAGTACCCCTTTCTTTTCTATATTAATTCTGGTGGAGGCCAGGAATAGTAAATACCAGCCTCCCTTCTATAAATCAGCTTGACAGGTTATGGCTTAGCTGAGACCTATCTATCAGTGGTCAATGGGAATTTAATTAACATAAGAGAAAGGAAGGAAAGCATGGAAGGGAGGAGGGATCCACCAAGATTTTGCACATAGGTCTGAAGAGCCTTATTAACCATTAACGTGGGAGCACATTTCTGCTGTCAAAACACTATCCTGAACCATCTTTCTGACAATGGATTGCTAAGTCGTGCTTCCAAGTTCAAAAGATTGGGGTGCGTTTTAGAAGGGAGCTGTGGAAAAGGTGTTACAGAGATTTAAAGAGGCAGGGAGGGAGATGGAGAAAATATTCAAAAATATCCCAAAAAATGGTTCAAAAATGTGTTTTTCAAGTGTCAGAAATCCTGGTGAGAAAATCCTGGGCTCACAAGAATGTTTGCAGTTTGGGACTTATTTGATGTTAAATCCATGCACTGTTGTTTTGCACAGAAAACAGCATTTTCTGTGCATTATATTCTGTGCTGAAAATGCAGCCTATTTCTACTCAAAGAATTCTGATTTCTGCACAAAGTATGCAGGTCACACTTGTGTAAGTAAAGTTCTACTATTGAAGCCATCACACATGGATGGTGGGTGGACATTCTCCATTTCAGAATGGGATAATAAATAAGCACATTCACAGATCCACAACTGGTTGTGCAGTGTTCGTGTTCAGTAAAAGGGTGGTATAGTACAAACACCACTTAACAGTGTATATAGA
Organism: Iguana delicatissima; assembly: GCA_948472985.1. NCBI lineage: Eukaryota > Metazoa > Chordata > Lepidosauria > Squamata > Iguanidae > Iguana > Iguana delicatissima. The sequence continues at coordinate 225,369 of CAOKZL010002103.1, forward strand.
TTAGGGGAGTGGAATTTCTCTATTCTCCCAGTTCTCAACAGATCAGTATTGAAGCATTCAAGATTTTTTTTTTCCATTGCAAAGGATTGAAAACTTGCTGCAACATTTACGAACTATGCATTTTCAAGAAACTCATGTAGTTTCTCTCAGGACTGCACAGCTCTCTGAAAAAAAAACCTGTGCAGTTGTAGTTCTGCCTCTGGCCATGACTATTTCACTTTGCACAATTTTTTTGAGAAAGAGGGGGTAAGATGGCACAGGAATGGATGGGTCAGATATCAGGAATTATCAGGAATTAATAAATAATGATAAATTGCATACTGGTTATCTAGTCTTGCTTGATAGAAGGGGTAAGACATACAGCAAAAATCACTTTGAATCCCTTTAGTCTAAGGAACCCCCAAACGATGGACTTTCTGAGCTGTGAGTCTTCACACCCCTTCTTTTTTGACCTGCCTGCCTACTTTGATTCCCCGATTCCTTCTCATCCCTGCTAAGTTGCTTCATCACCACCAAGGCTGCTCCTCTCCTGTCACCCTGCTTGACCTTCACTGCTCTTTCTGGCCTGATTTTTTCCACAATTTGCTTTCTGAACTCTCTGACATATCGGGATGTAGGGAAACCTCAGGTTCAGGAAGAAAGTGATTTGGGTAGCATAAGATGAGAGACAAGAATTGCCAGAGAAGAATTTGTGGTCTTAGATACTTTTAGGTATCTAATATTTCTCTTTGGAGGAAATAATTGGAGTCTGAGCAGGTTGGGAGAGAATATTGCAAAATGTCTTGGAGGATGCATCTGGCATGACTATAACACTCTTGTGTAGATAATGTTGTGTTGTATGGACCAATGATCTCAGTTGGTATGAGGTAGCTTCCTATGTGACAAAGTACAAATAAAAGACACATTTCAGCTTAATGGAAATAAGTATATTTTTGTCTGCACTATTGAGTTGGTTGATTGGCTATGACAAGAATTCCTTCAAAAACCAATCATTGTTCATGAAGTGAAATGAAGACAGAAGCCTTGAGTTTGCACTTGCAGTTGAAGAGATTAGACAAGGGATGGAAAAACAGGAAGAAGGGAGAGTAATTTCACAATTCACAATCCCAAAGTGAAGAAGTGACCTTTAAGGGTTATTTCGAACCAGGGCTGAGGCCAGTTGATCTCACTGTTTTTAACATGTCTGCTGTGACTCAATCTGGGCAGATAGAGGGGAAAAAATGTAGAAAGAAAAATAGCATTGGGACAGGACAAATGTGTTCACAAGTGTTGAGAAACAACCCCAAACAAGAGGCACATTTCAATATTCCTGGGAAAAAACAAGGATCACAAAAGAGGTAGCTTCAGCTAGCTTATAGGGAGAAGTAATTTCAGTGGACAAACAAAGTCTAACAGTACATTCCAACAGAGTTGAAAAATTTCCTTCTTTGGACTACAGCTCACAGAGTCCTCTAGACAGCAGGGTCACTTGGAGATTCAAAGTGTCATAGCATATGTGGGTGAAGGCTTCCATATCAGTAGGAAGCCAAATGTGCACTGGTTTTTAATACAAACTTAAAGAAACTCTCTAAGTAGCTAAATCCTTTCCCAAAATAGGTTCAGCCCCTTAGGTAGCTCTTTTACAGGTCTGGCTAAAGCTTGGGGCGGACTCACCACCTGCCACTGACCTGGAAGCCATAGGCTGCCAAGATGTAAAAGTCTAAAAAGTAAATTCTACATCCTGAGATATATATCTTGTTTCCTCTCTTACTGATACTTTAGCAGGTACAAGTTGGCATCCTGCTGGAATCATATGTTTGCATAGTTTCCATTATACTTTTTAAGCCATTCTGAAATGGATGTATTCAGTATGTGTAGTTGCACACGTGGAGTTCCACAAGTGTAATAATTTCACTGTCTTAGTCCCAAATACCATTCAGCCATTCAATCAATGGGATTTATCTATGCATTGACTCACCATTCAACCTTTGATTCAATGAGTTTCTTCTAATTGTGAATAATCAACAGGATTCCAGCCATGGAGTTGTTCATTCTTGAATGGTGTGTAACCCTTCATCAGTGCTTTAAAGTTTCTGTACTGAGGTTCCAGAAATAGTCGCTGTGTATCCCCACATTGTGCCTTGGGACAAAAAGGAGACTCATTGAAAGATACACAGTCAGTTTCACAATGTCAGCGTTCAGTAGAAAGATCATGTTGTAGAACCACCCCCTAACTATGAAAGTATTTAGTAATACCATGCAAGTACCATGTCAGATCTCAGATGTTGTATTCTACTTGGGAATTTTGCATAAGGTCTTACTTGTCTTCTGGCATTTAACTTTAGATCAAAACCTTTGGGGACAATTGATCACCATTATAGGCACGGAGGAGCCCAATGCATAATTTATGTCAATGGGACAAGAAAAGGAGCAGTCAACTCTCTGGAGGGAAGAGCTGCCTTAAGTGCAGAACCCACTGCCCTAGTTCTTTCACTCACCACATGGAACACCTACTCATGTCACAAAGAGTTGTGCACAGGGATATAGGGCAGCGCATGGCCCTCGGATACTGTTAGGAAGATTGAAATCATGCACAGATTGTTGAACAAGACAGAGCCCACAGAAAGGCCCCCAACCAAGCATAGCCTAGTTTCAAAACAAAACAAAATAGCAAGGCAAGAAGTCATTGTATTCACTAGGGAAAGCCCAGAAACATGAAAAGAAATATATCCTTGCTATCATCTCTTCTTAAACTGATTTATGTATTGTTAGCCAGTTCCCTGAAAACGGCAGGAACAGAGTTGGAGCAGAGTCTCCTTGCTGACTTTTTCAGTACATGGAAGGTCCAATCCCTATTATCTTCAAGGAGAGCTGGGAGAAGGATTGTTTCAGAAACCTGAAGATTTTCTGGAAGGCATTATTGAGCAGAGGTGAGGGTTCTCAGTTCCACCTTTGTAAAGTCCCCGTCCAGCCATGTGCTCTGCTCCCTTCTCCTTGATACTCCTTATTTGGTGCTTGTCCAAATTTTATATGGGTTTTCCCCCGTTCTACAAGACTGAAATGCCTTTCCTAAGGCTTAGGTATTGACTGTTAGAACATCATGGTAAAATATGACTTGGATCCAGACTCTTTGAAAGACCAGCCTGACTCTTAAGACCATTAGGGGTGGATTTTCTCTCTGTCTCAGGTGTGGTTAGTGGGGGCACAGGAAACCCTTCTCAGTGGCTTCCCTTACAGTGTGAAAGTCCCTCCCATGAGATGCTAGCTCAACCCTCTATTTCAGTGGTTCTCAACCTGTGGGTCCCCAGATGTTCGTGGACTTCAGCTCCCAGAAGCCCTGAGCATTGACCATAGTGGCTGGGGCTTCTGGGAGCTGGGTCCACGAACATCTGAAGACCCACAGGTTGAGAACCACTGCTCTATTTGATCACTTTCTTGGGGCAGGCAAAGACCTTTTTAGTAGAAACGGGCCTTTAGTCATACTTGACAGAAGGACAGCAGAAGGGTTTTTTAATATTTTAAACTGTTTAGAATACTTCAATAGAGTTGCCCCCCTTTCTCCCCTTCTCTCCCTCTCTTTCTCTCATACAGAGAGAGAGAGAAAATGAGAGAGACTGTACCAAAAGGAAAAAAATATAACCAGTAAAGGGCAGTGAGAATCCAATCTCATATTCAACATTACATTCTCAGACTCTCTGGTTGAGCTATACCATACTGGTCCAGTTTTAATCTAGTACCGTAGCTCTGCTATCCAGCTGTGAGTTCTTTGGCAGCCGTTCAAAGGCACTATTTCCACATGGACCAGTGAATGCAAAACGTAATCCATCAGAGCTTGGTTTGGCGTACATTTGTCACAATATTCTTTTAAGAGGTTTCTCCAGTAGCAACTGTTAACTAAATATTTTTTTTCAGGGGCTGGTGGATGGGGGAAAGGGTCAGGGGAGATATTATGTACATAATTGCCTATTAGATCAAAATCTCTCACATAGCTGGTGGTATAAAACAAATAGTTCATATCATGGATCAATATGCATTGACTTTTCAATGCAAAACAGTCTTGAGTTAGAGAGCCTGGAATGCCATTTTCATTTTCTTTTGTCTATTAAGTGTGAATGCTTCTCTACTCTTGGGTATGAATTTTTCTTAACGCACAAATAGCATATTTTAGTTCCTACCGTTCAGGCAATGTGGGATAATTGTGGCTGCTGGGGCTTGCTTCTGCAGTGTTCATTTTTAAAAGGACTCTTCTACAGCTCAACAACTTTCCCACACAGTAAGCGTGGTCTGAGGGCTCTCACAGCAAAGTCTTATGAATGTCTTCATGGAAGCAAGTCAGCCAAAAAATTCAGTCTAAATTTTACTTAGAGGAGATAAAGTGTGGCACATGGACATACTTGAAATCCCACACCAGTCCCCCCTCAATTTCCCCATCCCTCTAATTTTTTGAAAAAAAAATAATCTGGCATAATTTGTCAGGTAATGTTTGCACCAAAACTATGCATAATTCCCCCCTAATGCACGCAAGCTCTCAAAAACACCCATATTTCACTTTCACAAGCATCCCAGAACTCTATAGACTACTCACAAATACCCCAATTTTCCCCTCACAATCCCTTCCAAAATGTCAAAAGGAAGTGAGGCAGCATCACTTACTGTCACCATTTGGAGAGAGATTGCAGAGAAAAATGGAGGCATTTGGGCTTGTGTGGGGATGTGTGGTCCAGAGTGGGTTTGGAGGAGCTGATCTTTTACCCCTATGAAGCTACCCACCCCTGACTATGGCCATTTCTACACTACACTGCTACAGTGCTATAATAGAATCGCTTTCAACATCCTGTGGAATTCTGGGGTTTGTGGTTTACTCAGGCCAAAGAGCTCTCTGCCTAAGAATTCTAAATGCTCCTCCCTAAACTACAAACTCCAGGATTCCATAGGATGTTGAAAGTCGAGTAATAACATTATGTGTGGTGCCGAAATGGCCTTCGAGCAACTGTCAGCTCTGGGGTGAGCCACTATTCAGGAGTGAGCAAAGTCTCCTTGCAAACTGCCTGAGGGAACTCAGAATACATTTCAGAAACAGAGCTGAGTAGACAGGAAGCTGACTTGTATACTCTGAGAGAGAGAGAGAGTACTGCGTCCGCAGGTCTTGATCAGCTTTGCCCGAAAGCAGGTCTCTGAGATTTGAGGCATACCCCCATCCTACCTAGAGAATCCTGGCTTGCCCTAGTGGTCTCCCACCCAACTATGGATGGTTCTGATTCTGCTTAGTGTATAAAATCAGAGCAGAGATGTATCTACATCACACAGTTATAATGCTTTGGTACCACATCAATTGTCGTTGCACCACTGTACAAAATCCAGGGATTTATGGTTTTATGATGTACTAAGAATTGCCTTCAAGATTGCTCTGGTTCATTTAAGAATTCTAGCTATCTTACCAGATGACAAAGCCAAGAGTTCTGTAGGCTGTAGCCATGTCACTAAAAGTGGGACCATGTTGCTATAATTGCAGTTTGGACAAACCCAGGTTGAGTATGTTCAGCATGGCATGATGATGATAGGTAATTATTACATACTGGTTTAAGGCTGTTAGAACTGGACATGCATACTTACTGAAAGCTCTTTTTTTTTTTTTTTTTTTTTTTTTGCATTTTAATCTACATGTAGTATGTTGTTGGGGGCAGGAAGGAATTGAAAATCCACAAAGCAAGAAATCCATTCAGAACTTAGAACTTTTCAAGGAGAAGGAGGAAAAGGAGAAAGATGAAACAAAAGAAAAATAATATGATTCCCTTGCATCATTTAGAGAACTTTAAGAACAAGATCAAGTAATACAAATTTCAACACCCAAGAATTTTGATGCTCAGTGTATTAAAAAAAGATCTCTCCCCTACTCTCAAGCCTATTGAAAAGTTACAAATACTTACAGGAGAGTTTGAAACTGAAGGCGTATTTCAAACATGTTAAAAAAAAAATCTGTTAGACTGAATCAGGGGGAGTTTATTGTCCCTTCAGTTAATTAGTGAATTTCTGTCCACCTTAGTCAATATTTATAGCTCATGTCAATAAATCACAGGAATTAATTTGACTCAGTGGGACAGCTTGTGAAATCAGATTATCCTCTGACACAAGGCTGGAGAAATTCAGCCCCTTGATAATTAGCCAGCTCAACATCTTTGACTCTGGAAGACATCATCTTCAGAAAGGTATCGTTATTACTAAGCTCATGTTGCCACCTGTGAGTCCGTGAATTGGCTTTCCCTCGCTGTCTGCATCAAGTTGATATGCCCCTTAGACCTAGAGATTTAAGGCTCTTCATTGCTAATCCACTGATTAATAATTTAGTTCTCTTTTGAAAAAGCTCTGTGCTACTGCAGCCAGCTGGCGTTAGTGCAAATCGAGTGTGAATCAGTGAGAGCAGTGATATATGGGAGCAACAGTGACAACATCAACTTTGCATTCCACAAACCAAGAAGCTCACCAAAAGGTCCCATCAAGGTCAATAGGAAGAACCCCTTCAAGCAAGTTCTCGACTCAGTCTAAGTACTAGATAGTGCACAGGAATAATCATAACTGGAAAGAAGAACTAAAATGAAACGAGATCCAGATGCTCTGATCTTTCAGTTCCATTTCTCCCAAATCAAGATCTTTGGAAGGATAACTTGAGGTCTGAGCATTTAAGAGGAATAATTTCAAAATAAAAATTCTGTAAAATTAGAATGAGCGCAACAAGGTTGCCAACTGTAGTCTAACATCTGCCATGTTCATGAAAACGAGATGCAAATTATTCTAATTGCATGCCACTATAATAGGCAATTTAGCTGCAGCTCCCAAGCTCATTACTTGGTTCCATGGTGGCTTTTGGTGATAAACAGGTTTTGAATGGATGCTTTCCATCTACTGGTGACTATCAGAGAAGAACAGTTTTCCTGTTCTCAGCCAACATACCTCAGACTACCAGATGCTGAGGATTAACAAGAGCAAATGGGTATTGCCATAATGCCCAGCTTGCAAACCTTCCTGTGGCATCTGGCTGGTCACTATCAGAAGAATGAATGCTGCGTGAGCTAGATAGACCATCAGCCCCAACCTGATTTAAATTCTTATTGAAGCTTCTACTGTCCATTTACTATATAAAAGTCAAAGTTTGTCTGTTTCTGAGTTTGTCTGTTTGTCTGTGTCAGGCAGGCGAAGACCTCATATGATTGGCTGTGTGAGGCAAAAAGACCTCATATGATTGGCTGGCTGTAAAGATTGTGTGGCATCCTGGGGTTGGCAGTTCAGGGAGGGGCCTTTAGAATTCTCAGCCAGAGAGCTCAGGCAGGTTGCTAAGGAGATGAGACCTAACAGCAAGAAGGAGAAGGACAGTGTATTCCCTCAGGAAACCAACCTCTCCATGTTGATAACTCTGAATACAGATTGGATTGGGGAATATTAGGAAAAATTACATGTACTGGACAGCACAGTTTGGGGAATTAAAGACATAAGATATCAAATCTGTTTATTTCAACTGCATCTAATTCCAAAGGTAAGGTAAGGTAAGGTACTTCTAACAAGTATTAACTATGAGAAAATAAAATCCCAGACAATGCCGGGTAAATACACTAGTTTCTTATAAAAAGAGGGAAGGAACAGGGAGTCTTGTGGCACCTTTAACCAGTTTATTTCAGTATAAGCTGTCATGGACTACAGTGTGCTTGTTCAGATGTTAAGACCTCCACTGGAAGAAATGGGCTGTAGTCCAATGAAATGCTACGCTGAAATAAATTGGTTAGTCTTAAAAATACCACAGAACATCTTTTTCCTTCCCTCTTTCTCTACTGGAACCAACTAAAACATCAGTCTGTTGGAATGATGTCCATTTCTTAGGTATCTACCATGGTTTGGTGTCTTCTTTGCTAACTATAATATGCATAAATGAATGAAAGCTTATTTTTGGTGTATAAGGAACCATAGTTGGGTAGCAGGGTCAGCTGGTAATCCTGTTATTCCAAATTCCTCATCAGTTTTATGGCTGCTTATGCTGCAGCCATAAAACTGACTCCTGTTCAGAAGTTCTCCTCCTGCTGAATCTCAGTCAGGAAAGGCTTCAGCTCTTGGATAGCTCTACAATCTAAAGAAGTTGTGGAAGGAGCAACCAAAAAAAAAAACAAGAGTAGTTATTTCATTCCTAGGAATCACCCTATTGGAGAACATTCAGATACTAGCAGAAGCTACATTATAGTGCAGCCCATTGGGTTTCTTCAGTGGGAAATCAAGTGAGCTGTTGACAGAGGTATATAAGGAATCCATTCTTTATGGATTCTGGTATTCTGGTACATCTATCCATGCTTTCCAGAATGATGTATAGATCAAAACATTGGCCAGCATTCTATAGCTGCTCACCTGAGAGTATGCCCCCACCAAAATTTAACTTCTGAATAATCATATATTGAAGTACAGTGTTAGTTATCTACCACTTTTCATGATTCACTGTTCTAAAGTAACTTTCAGGTCAAGATATATATTTGAAAAACAGGATTTCTGAAAAGAAAAGGTTCCCGCAGAAATATGTATTTGAAAAGAAAATGTGTCCGAAAGCCAAGCAAATGTAAATTTCAATGCAAATTTTCATGCACATTTCTTACCTTTGCATATTCATGCACAAACAGGGTGAAAAGTACATTGACTGAGATCTTATATTGGATTTGTGGAACATAAAGAGATTTATGTAGAAGCATGCCTCGATTGTGCTACGTGACCCTTGTGCTGCAAATAGATGACCACATGCACAACTAAGGGAGAACTACAGTGGCCCCTCCACTTTTGTGAGGGTTCGGGGCAAAGAGCCCTCACAAAATGAAAAAATTGCAAAGAACTCCCTCCCCACATTCCCCCTCCCATTCCCTGCCATGCCCCCCCCATTCCCTTGCCTTTTGCATACTGAGGCCAGAGGCAGAGAAATGGGAAGGGGAGCTCCAAAGGGGAGAGAAAAGATGTGTGCCTTCCCCACTCCTCATCTCTTGCCTTTTGTCCTGGTGCTTGCTTTCCTTCTCCACACCTGGCAAAACTCTAGGAAATGGGAGGAGGAGAATGGAAGGAAGAAGGCATGTGCGCACCTTGCAAATAATCAAACACAAAAATTGACAACAACATGTGGTCAAAAAAAGGGACTCAAATTACAAATTTTCAGACCGCATTTCAACACAGATAAGCAAAATTGCATACACTAGTCACATGGATGCAGAGGATAGACTGTGTTACTGAAACAAATGTGCATTGCTCTTTCCTCTTTCTCCTACCCGTGTTTACTGCATTTTCTGCTGGTTCTTCTGAGTCAAATTTTAAACTGTAAGATCCTAGGGGGCGAAGAGAATTGATAGTAAAACTCTGAGAGGTCAAGACTCGGGTTCAATCCTCTGCTTTGGCTACAGATGAACTGCATTACCTTGGAGAGGCTGTGATTCCCCAGCTTCAATTCTCGATCTGTTTGTATAATGGATATTTAACGGCCAAAAGCTTCATTAATTTTCTGCTGGATTAAAGCATATGCTTAGGGCAATTAAATTGCTATAAAGAAAGGAGATACAGAACTGGGAGAGTGTGACTTTCACCTCACCTTCCTGTCTACAGATACTATTCAGTGGTGACAATATCTCTACACTTCACTGGATTTCCTCAAATTTTAAACCAAAGAGGAATCTCTATACTTACTTTATATTATTTTTTTCTCTTTAAGCAAAATGGCAGGCTAGAAGTGTGTGCTACCACACCACAAGAAACTTTTCATTGGTTTTATCAGAAGTCTTTCATTTTCCCTGGTAGATCAATTCTGAGATGTTTTATCCGAGAAAAATTCCTATTTTCTCCCCACCCCCTTTTGTGTAAAACTTGGATGGCATTAGACACTGATTCTTGCCTTGACAAGCAAGCATGTTGTCATTAGCATTTTTTTTTAATGAGGCCTTGGATTTGACAAAGAAAAAGAAAAAAGATAATTTGCTACAACAGAAATGGGCAAATTTTATTGCCCAGGAACCTCTTCAGGCTGCACCAGCCCCTCCAAATGAAACAAGAAGTGAACAGAAGATCCTTCCCCCACTTTTTTTAAAACAAATCTATCATTTAAAAAATTATTTTCTCTCTTGCACATGGTATGGGATGCACACTACCTGAAGAGGATACCCTCTAGAGTCATTATTCTCCAACTTTTGGGGGGCGGGGGTGTAATTTACAATCAAGGTGAATTGCTTCTGCTTTGTGCAGTTCCAAGGGCCACAAAATGGCTTTTGGGGTCACATGTAGACCACATACTTCCCACCCCACTCCAACATTATCACTACATAACCAACTAGATAAAAGAATCTGAGTTGAAGTTACTCCAGGTAGCAATTTTCAGTACTATATTTATGAAATCCAGACCTGGTGATCAAGGGCCTTTTCATACAACCCAATTATAGCGTTATGATTCTCTAATATCCATGGTTCTGATCTATGGAATCTTGGGATTTGCATATCCCAGTTAACAAATCCTCTGACTGTAGATCAGTGGCTCGTAATCTGTGGGGTGGGACCCTAAGGTGGGGCTGCAATAGTTGCTCAAGGGGGATGCAAGAAAATTCAGCAAATGTGAAAAAAGAAGGACAACCCTCTATTTGTGTGTGTGTGTGTGTGTCTGCTCTGTTGAGGATTGATTGGTCTCTGCAAAAGAGTGACACAAAACATTTTCCCCTGTTATGTCTTCCCCCAACCTCACTCATAGCAAAAACTGGCTTCTCTTTTTAAATGCTTTTCCCACTCAGCTTCTCCAAATATTCTGTTATTGGAACTGAAGGTGCATGCTCCTCAGCAACTGCAAGGCAGTTTCTTGTGTGGGACAGGAGAGAAGTGAAAACAGGAGGCAGAACACACAAGAACTCAGTATTAAGACAGAGAGCATGTGTGTCATGAGGCCTGTGAGAGAAAGAGGGAAAGAGAGGCATAGGACAGGACGATGGAGTGATGTGGAACAGGGGTGCAAATCCTCATGTAGATATACAGGGGATCACATGGGTTAAACGTATGAGGACGACTGGTGTAGATCCTTGATAGAAAGCTTCTTTATGCCTCATCTCCCTTCTTCATCCTGTCTAGCTGGAAAGTTTTCAGCATCATCACCATTGGGGAGGGGGATGATGAAGGAGGGCTGCAACAACACATAGACCATTTCTGTACTACACTGTTAAAGTGCTATTATTCCATGTTCAACATCCTATGGAATCCTGGGTTTGTGGTTTAGAGAGAGGCATTTAGAATTCTCAGTCAGAGAGTTCTTTGGCCTCAGCAAACTACAAACCCAAGAATTCCACAGGATATTGAAAGTGGAATAAGACCTCTATAACAGTGTAGTGTGGAAATGGGCATAGTTTTAGTGTTTGGTTGCAATAAACAATACAATAAAGTTTGATGCGGGATAGAGTGGGATTCAACTCTAGTGATTCATAAAACAGGTGTATGTGCCTGCCTACAAAAGGCAAGGTAAACAGAAGCTGTCTACAGAATTTCTTACTCAGCAAAAGGAAGATAAGGGGAAAGAGATGAGCTCACCACCTCTGCAAGTTAAAAAAGCATAGATAAGTTTGGGCATTAAAATGGAAACCACAAGAAAAGTCATGGCTAGTGAAAGAAAAAGGTCATCCTGAAGAAGCCTTCAGGTGGCCTCTAGAAGGTTTAAAGTGTTTATTTATTACTTACGAAAGGCTTAAATAATATAGCTGTTTAATTTTACATGTACACGTTGTTTCTTTTGAATAAAAAGTTTACTGAAACATGTTGAGCTCCTCTGTGGTGTAGGAAACTATTCCAGTTTTTCCTATATTATTTCTGCCTTTGGTAGCACATCTTCTCTTAAGGAAGTAATGTCCAGGAACACATCTACTTCATTAACTGTGCTATATCTGTGTTTAAAATTCTCATCCTAAAAGCTGTAGTACTTCACCAAACTACCAAGGATGGAATTTCATGGGATGTTTCCATGACTGTTAAAGTGGAATGATAAGTGATATGAATGTGCAGTGTGAAAAGGCCCCTGAGATCATGGAGGGAAGTGACAGAGCTCATACCAGTGTGCTCTTTCACTCTGACTCATGGCAGCTGGTGCTTTCTGTATCAGTCCATCTGCCCTGGATTTTAGGCAAACGTTAAAGGAGCTTTACCAAGCATTATCCCTGAAAGCACTTCAGCACTTTGGATAGACCTTTTAAAGTCCAAACTAAAATCTAGGGCCTTTCTGCACTACACTGTTATAGTGCTATTGTTCCACTTTCAACATCCAATGGAATCCTGGGGTTTGCAGTTTAGGGAGGGGCCTTTAAAATTCTCAGCCAGAGAGCTCTTTGACCTCAGTAAATTACAAACTCCAGAATTCCACAGGATGTTGGAAGTGAAATAATAGCACTATAACAGTGTGGTGTGGAAAGGCCCCTAGACTGGATTCGGCATCCCATAGATGTGAATGCCATGAGCCACTACTGCTGGGCCTCAAGGGATTCTCATTCTGATAATAAAATGGGTCAGAGGTAGAAAGGCATACCCATTCCTTTTGGCTCACTGAAGGAACAGCAAAATATAAATGGAAGGAATATTTATTTGAAAAATAGCCATCACTAGGCTGGAGATACCAAGCAGCAGTCCTTTCTCTGGCATCATCCTCCCACTTACAATAACACATCAATGACCCATGAATTATTATTCTGAACTGTTCTCCATTCCCAAGCATCCATTTTTTTACAGCTGAACATTTCTGCTAATGCAGCAGTATCTCTACTTACGCATTTTTCTGGGTTCTTTCACAGCTTTTCCAGAGAGCTAGCATGATTTCCCATGCAATCAGTCTTCATTACCTTAGCCAGAAATGACAGACCTTTTCCCATTTGTAGTACTCATTCGTGCTGTGTTTTGGCTCCCCCTTCTTTCCTCTACAACATCTAGACTAATAAAAGGACCTTTTGAGATCTATTTTGTCTTGAGCTTTACTCCTTGGTGAAGTTCTGATGGCTATTATTCTTGCTAAGGCAGAGACTGTCTTCTGAATCTGGACAGCTTTCTTGCAAATTACTGGAACATTTATTTCAGGAAGCCATTCATCATAATCCCCCCTATTCATCTCGGCTCTTCTTGAGCTATTTTCAAGTTGATGCTTAATGCTCGATTCAGCTTTCTTCCAAGGAAAAGTTCCCATAAGAAAAAAACAATATGTTTTGCAGATAGCGTCAGTATCCTTTTGAAAGGCAGCAACATCAGACAGCATTGTTATCTAGGAAAGGGGAGGAAGATGTAACCCAGATGTGTATTGTGCAATAGCGTAGATGCTTTACAGGACTTCTGTGTGACTTCCTCTTCATCATACTAGGACCTAGAGCAAAGGTTGTTGTTGTTGTTGTTGTTGTTACTCAGTTACTGGCAAATGTTTTCACAACTCCAAAATCTCCTCCCTGCAAAGATGTAAGAGTTTCTTAGATGTAGTCAAAATCTACAGCATCATTTTCCAGGATCTCATTGGGTGCTAATTAATTAATCAGGGAGGCTCCTGGAAAAGTTAGTTCTAATTAATTTGAAAAATTCAAATCCAACATAGTTGTTCTTGTGTGCCTTCAAGTCACTTCTGACTTATGGTGACTTGAAGGTGAATCTTTCATAGGGTTTTCTGAGGCTGAGAGTGTGTGACACTATGCCAAACTAAGAATTCATACTCTGTCCATTAAACCAGGATTCCAGAAAGGTGGAAGAGCAGTCTATAGTGACCAGAGTGTCGGACTACCACCCTGGAGACAAGAATTCAATTTCCCACTCAGCCAAGGAAAGCCAGTGGGTGACCTCACTCACACTCTCAGTCCCAAAAGACCCTGTGACATATTTTCTTGAGAGTTGCTGTAAGTCAAAAATGACTTGAAGGCACAAAACAACAAGAAATTTGTTTTATTATTTAACTGGCAAATATCCTTTGGCTGGTTTATTTATGTAATTGTATAAGAGGAAAAAAATGAGAAAAAGGTGTGTGTATTTGTGTGTGTGCGCACGTGTATGCACCCCCTCTTTCTCAGAGTGGGACCCAAGGTTTACGAACCTATCAAAATAATCAATAATATCACAAACAAAACAAATAAGTCAGCCAATTAAGTATTAAATCTTAAAAATTAGGATGTTGACAGCCATCAATTCAACAGCAAAAGCAATGTCAATATCAGAGTTGTCATCATCATCATCATCATCATCATCAATTTGATTTATACACTTCATACAAGTTCAAAGCGGATAAAAAATCTACATAAAACCACACAATGTTAATAATAAATGCACAAAACAACACAGTGTTAATAATAAATGAAAATAAATTGTAAACAGCTGCCAATATTCTCCATAAGTGAAACTAAGTAATGTCTCTTGGTCCAACCTCCAGCCTAGACCAGCTTAGCCAACAGCTGAATTGGGTAAAGGTGCTTTGTTCACCCACCAACTGGGGCACACGGAGGGGGACATTTTCAGCCACCTCCCAGTAGCAAGCAAGGCTGCAGTAATAAATTATGACAGAATCCTGCTTGACTAATGGAAGGGAACTGGAAATAGCATCCTCCTCGTGCCTCAATCAACACTTAAATAGGTCTCCTTCACTTGGTGCAGCTGCAGGCTGTTAAAGTAAGCTTGGGGGCATTTATATTGTGCTGTTAACATGGGTCGAGGAAGTTGCAGTCATGACTAGATAGTCTTACTAAACCTGGAGCAGTTAAAGATCTGTAACTCTATCTTAGGAACCCATAGCTGCAACACAGGGTGCCAGCCATCAAAAATTGCAAATGTCTAAAATCACAAATTACAGACCTCTGGTAAAATACAATAAAAGCAATGCAAACTATCAGCAATCAAAGACAAAGAAATGCTTGTTTATTCCCTAAGGTTGAGTACAATTAGATCTATTTTTAACTGGTGTCCGAAAGACCAATGTATGGATCAAAGGGAGTTTTGTAACTGTGGGAGAGGGGGGAAGGTAAATAAAGACCATCTTTTTAGCATCTTGTCTCTCCATTTTCTTCATGGAGTTCTATAACTATGACATAATTTACCCATCTGTCCATCTGTCTATCTGCCTATTTGTCTTTGTAGAACTACATACTAAATGCTTCTTGGGAAAGAAGGTCTTACAGTATGACAATTCCAAGACTGCCCACCTGCCAGAGACCCAACCAACCAAAACTGGACAGCAGCTGAGCCAAAGAGGACAGCACACAAGAAACTGTGCCCTTCAGGTTTTCCTATTAGGTTGTGATTCAATCTGCCCAAACCACAGAGCTGATTGGAAGGGCTTCAGAACAGAGGATGCCAATTCTCACATTTCAGAATGAAAGTGTTCTACATACGTGAACAAACATACAGGTAAAGGAAGAGATTAAGATAGACAGCCAAGGGAAGGAAGCCAGACAATTAGTTCTACTGCAGATGAACCAGTGAGCAACAAAGAGAGAGGAACTGAGTCTAAGTGCTTTTTCTCCATTTTGCCCCAACGCTCTGTAGGGTAAAAGACCTCACTGTGAGGAGCAGGAGAAAGAAAGTCAGTAACTGAGATCTTTCATTGAGAAGACAACCTTTACATTCATGAAGTTATGTGATGCTACCTTTTTAATGAATTTCAAGATCAAGGCAATACACAATATATGTCAAGGTGCTATACGCAACCAGCATGCATCCATGTGCAGTAAACAATGTGTATCCAAACACATTGTGCGTCCACAAGCTATGCACACCGATGCATCTGGGTACCACCTGGGCAACACCATTTTTGAAACCTTGAGCTTATGACAGCCGTTTCACATGAGACAAAAACATCTAGCCACTTCCCCAGGGAGATTTATTTGTGTGGGAGGATCAACAGGAGGCTGAAAGAAATGAACGACAACAACAACAACAGGAAGAACAATAACATTAAGAATACACAAAACATATTTCTGTCAATACTACTACGGTAGGTTGCTGAGTGGTCAACAAGGAAGCACGGTGTTTGAACAGACTGGTATCAGAAATGTGATCCAATAGATGGAGCAGAAAATTAGGCTAGAAATGAATATCAAAGGAAGGACTATAAGAAAGATGTATCCAAGAATCAGGATGAGAGTTAGATAAAGGACAGTCCCAACATCAAAGCTGGGAGGGGAACAGAAGACCTAATATCAGGGAATATTAGATCAGGGTCCCACAAGTGGAATGAGGAAAAACAAAATAGAAAACTTGGAAAAGATGAGAGGCAGAAGGAAGACTGAAAGAGATATTTATGAGGGGGAGGGAAAGAGGAGGAGACACCCAATAACACAACCAGCCTCCTTGAAACAAGAATGCGTAGGTGTGTGTGTCCCTGCCTTCAAGTTGCCTGTTGACTTATAGCGACCCAGGAATTCCAGAGGGTTTTTTGCAGAATACCAACATCCCTCCAAAAATGCTACCAGAAGGAATAGCAGCTCCAGGATTCTGGAGGATTAAAAGAGAAATCTGAACAACCAGGTAACACGACTAGCTCAAGCAGATTACAAGGCAAGACAAGGCAGCTTGCTCAGAAAAACACATTTTTCAAAATGGTAGTCTAATGCTATGGATTTGAGCGAAAATCTCCTGTGGAAAAGAAGACTGATATCAAGGATTTGAAAGGAATTCATGGCTTACTAAAGGGAATGTCCCCACATGGGTGAAATCCACTAAAATGTAAAGTTTGCTTTGATGTGTTAAAGGTCAGAGCTTACCGTGTGAAGCCACACTCAGCTGAAATGGTCCCCATGCAAAAAAGATAAGTCATCCTGCATTTGTAAGAATTATGTCTTAATGAACTCTCTTCCTTTCAACTAGAGCTATAGCTTTACCTAAAATAAAATTCAGAGTTAATTCTGAATTTCCTTCTCAGATGAAAAAATAGCTAAGAATTACATTTGTGGGTATGTGAAGATACTGTTAAGTAACATGAAGGCAAATGAAATTGCATGGTGATAAATGAAGTATATGTTATTTTTTATCTGAAAAACTGAAAGAATCTCAGACAACTTTGTTTATGCTTATAGCAGAGCTACTGAAAATGTGCCCCTTATTTCAGTGGATCTTCTGTAATTATCACCTATGCTCAATGATACTAGAGTTGAATGTAATTATGAGTGGTATTATATGAATATTTGTTATCTACAGTTGATCTTCCACATTCATTAGGTTTAGGAGCAAGGAATTCGCACAAAAGAGGGAAAATTGCAAATATCAAAATGTTTGTGTGTACCTGTGGGAAGGGGGCCAAGACATAGGCACTTTTCTCATGGCATTTTGGACGTGAAAGGTCCCCTTGAGTGTTGTGCAAATGTGAAGAGCAGTCCACACAACGCACTCGCATTTGCGTGAAGCTCCAGGGCCTGACACGGACCACACATGCATTTTTTCATTTTTGGCTTGAAGCTGAAAATGCTGCGCAGACACGCATTGCTCCAG